>JZKD02S1473477.1:3990-15087 GCA_000966675.3 Picea glauca | reverse complement strand
TGAATGATCAGAACTTATCTATGTTTCTATGGGGAGAAGCAGTTATGACAACTAGTTATGTTCAGAATAGAAGTTCACATAGAATATTGAAGAACATGACTCCTAAAGAGGCCTTCTTAGGAAAGAAGCCAAGTGTTGAACACTTAAGAATCTTTGGATGTCATGTATACATTCATGTTCCCAAGGATAAGAGAAAGAAGTTGGAACCCTTGGGAAAGAGAGGAATATTCATTGGTTATAGTGAATCATCAAAAGTGTATAGAATCTATGTTCCAGGTCAACAGAAGATTGAAATAAGTAGAGACGTAACTTTTGATGAAAGAATTGCATTTAAGAAGTCTATAGAAGAACCTATAGAATCCAACGAAGAAGAGGAACATGAAGATACCAAAGAAGAAAGTACATGTTCTCCAAAACAATTTAATGAAGAACAAGGACCACCACATGAATCTGTGGAACCAACTATTATACCTAAGACAAGAAAAAGACCAGCATGGCTTGAAACTACTTTGCAGGAAGAAGAAAATCATAAGGCTCCCACTGGTACTTTCAGACAAAGCAAGAAAACCAAAAGGCTCACTAGTTATGTGGAACTCATGAAAAGTTTGGTTAATGCAGAACCTTCCACCTTTGAGGAAGCAATTAAGAAGAAATAATGGAAGGAGGCCATGATGGAAGAATACCAATCCATCATGAAGTTGATATCTCCTTTAGGTCTCTCATCTAAATCATGAAAGATCACGTAAGACATGAAATTTTGCAATTCATTCATGGGTTTTTGTAATTCTTCCTTAATTCCATTCTTATTTTCATCCATTTTATTTTCCATTTCATTCTTATTTTCATCCATCTCCTTTTTCATTTGATTTTCCAATTCTCTTTTGAGGGATTCTCGAGAATGTGTTAAATCCACTTGTTTCAACATATTAACACTCATTTCATTCACTTGGTTCTTTAATTAGGTTAGCGTATTTTCGAAGTCTTCATTTTCTTTGAAATTCATGTTCTATTTTTTATGAGTACCAGTAGTATTTCTTGTAGTACCCTTTGCCATGTGAGCAAATAAAAATAATACTCCTTTGATTTCTCTTTATCACAAATTTTGAATCACCAAAAATAGATCTTCAAATCAAAAGTTATGCCAATTGTAAGTTATGTACCTTTCCAACCCTAATTTTGAGTATGTTTAGATGGCTGATCTTTGTCATGATATATCTCTGAACTTTGAAACCTTTTGAGTCTGAAATTTCGACCTATAGTCCTTTGGTATGGATTCTTAAACTCTTAAAAATTTCACAGTCTTACCCTTCACTGATAAAAAAATTTGGCAAAAATACCAAAATTTCTTGTTTAATACTAATTTGAATATTACTAAACAAACCCAACTTCCACGAAATATATCTCACAAATTATAATGATTCAAAACCTTAAAAATTTTATCACATGTAATTCATTATGTCTCCTAAAGATTTTGAAAATTTCAGAGTTGGAAACTTCATAGAAAAAAATAGAAAAAAAAGTTGCAACAAAAATGCTAAGTTGACTCTTTTAAAACGGATTTCAGGATTAGTCACAAGCCTTGTCTTCCATGGACTATATACCTGGAAGTATAGCGAACCATAATCTAAAAATTGGAACACTTTTACTAGAAGATGTCTCCTTGGTCTCCAAAAAAATTTACTGTCTGAAACCTCCTAGATAAATAACAAAAAAAAACACACCTATAGCGAAAATCCTAAGATGACTCATTTAAAAATGAAATTTGGATGAGTAAAAAACCCTATCTTCCATAGGATATATCCTCGAAATTATAACAGCCCAGAACCTGAAATTTTTACCAAAGGTATTTTGACATGTCTCCTCAATATCCTACGAATTTCATTGTCTGTATAGTCCTAGAAAAACAGTTATAGAAAAAATGCCAAGATGACTCGTTTGAAGCGACAAAACCTTAGTATCGATGCTTTGATACCAAATCTCATGATCCAATGCCTAAAAAATGATAAAAGTCGATGAATGTAGTACACTTCAAGTGAAAAATCTTCTTTTATAATATATCCAATTCATAATACAATATGAGATGAGATAAGATGATCCTAAGACGAGTCTTCTTGGTATATATATAGGAGTCAAAGGGTACAATTATAATGAAGGGTTCTAGTCTACATACAAATCTAACACTAGAAATGTAATAATTCAATATCTAGGGATTAATAAGAGGTTTTATACATAACATGGGGCTTTGTTCAGGGTTTAACATCCATGTAATCAGAGTCGACGGTTTACCTAGTTTACCATCCATGGATCATGGAGAAGTACTCAGAGGATTTTTTGCAAGGATTTCCTTGGAATATATATATATATATATATATATATATATATATATATATATATATATATATAAAATTTTTTTTATTTCTATTTTGATGTTTTTTCTTTTATTTTTTTAGTTTTTTTTTTTTTTTATGATTTTGTTTGCAATTATGTTAGTTTTTAAGCCACGGTTTCAAAAACGTTGTAATTTTAAGACGAAAACAAAAAGAATGTACTAGTTGTCAAGGCCTCAATTTCAAACAAGTTGCAATTCTAACCTCGAAAAAAAAAGAGGTGATACTGACAGCACCACTTTTCAATTAGGGGGGTGATTTTAAGGTGTTTGTTTGTGACTTTACAAATCATGGTTGAAAATTTTCGTAATTTTAATCGTGAAAAAAAAGGTGTGCTATTGATAGCACCACTTTTGAAATGGAAATAAAAATAGTCACTAAATTTGACCTTTGAAAAACGAGAACTCTAGAAGGTTATCATCAAGTTGGTAACTATGTTGCCAGCATAGAGAAGCAAATGAAGTCAAATGGTTGGGTAATCTTTTACGAGATCATTTCAAATAACGTTTTTATTGTAATAATATTGTAAGGCGTTAAGCCATGGTTTCTTGTTTATAGTTTATATGGACCTATTTAAAGATGGGATAGAGAAGATTACATAGAATATAAGCATTGTTTTGTTTTAGACAACAATGGTGTTTTGTTTGTTGATTCGTCCATGCTTCTATGCACTTTAAAAATGTATCTTCCACCTTGATAACATAAAGCTCTAAATTTTTCCTTTTGAAAAAAGGTAAATTAAGTTAACTACCTTCTTAGCGGTAAATAAAAGGGGAACAACATCTATAGTATATCTAGGGAGGTAATATAGGGTACCTAGGGAGGTACCCAATGGGAATGTGGTTATGTATTATTAGTGGAAGTCATTCAATTTAAGGTGGACTAAGACCACTATATTAAATAATGTTCACTATGGTAGTTAGATATAATAAATGTAAGAAGACTTTCTAGAAGGTTCCTATGAGATAGAGAGTGTTATATAAAGAAGTGTAAGAAATGTATTAAAACATAGTAAAATATATTGTGTTTGTAACAAGCAATGATTGATTGAGTAGTGTTATCATTCCTTGAGTATTAATATATGGTGTTACCCTATCTCAAGGGTTTTCTCTATTTCTTGTATTCAGTATTTGGTGAATGGTTTGGATTATTCTTGTTGAGATTCTTGGTTATTTCTGAAGTATATTTGTAGATCTATTTAGGTATTTAACAAATGGAATCAAAGCACTTTTCTTCCCCAAAAAATGGAAGAATTTTTTGGTTCTTTTTGTAGATTTTTTTTAAGGGAAAAAATGGGTGACACGCTTCAGGTTCAGATCTGACACTTTCTAAGCTGAATTTGACAAAACAAATTGAATATTTGAATTCCTCTCGGAAAAATATCCAATTTAAAAAATAAAAAACAATCGCAACGAAGTCTAAGTAAAGTTATGAGCATTTTAAATTCAACCATTTTCAGGGGTTTTCGAGAAAAAACCGCACGATTTGCACAGTAAATTATTTTTAAACCCTGGTTTTCTATTGAATATTCCTTCCAAGAAAGATGCATTTCACATGAAAAGATGATGGTATTAGTATTAAAGAATTCATAAAATTTGTAAAATCAGGGAATCCAATAACTTGGAGAATAAGGCTATCCATTAGTTTAATGGATTACGTTGAGATATTGTGGCAATCATTGGACTCTACCAAGATGATGGCACTTTCTGATGTAGCATTTGAAAAAATATTTTTAGACAAGTGGTCTCAAACCAAGAGTAAGGATAAAGAAAGCACCAGGGGTTTATTTTCATGTGACAATTCTATATTACAGGTTCCAGAATGTATTCAAAAAGAAAATATCATTGTTTCTATTAACCCCTATTGCATGCATAATTTTATCAATGTTCAGTTGGTTAATAGATTGCAAGTTCCTACAAAGAATATTCAAAGCACACAGGTTGAAAGTGAAAATATTCAAATTTTTAAATATTTGAAGTTCACTATAAACACATATGATTTGCATTCTGATTTTCAAGCTATAGATATGGCTTATGTGGATATAGTTTTGGGATATCCTTGGATGGACTCAGTTGGTACAATTAATATTAATGTGCAAAAGAAGTTTCTAAAGCTTTGGTACAAGAAAAAGAAAATTACATTGCAGACTGTGTCTCTTAGTAAGAAAGAAGGACATATGGGGGAAAGCAAAGAAGTTATTGTCGAGTTTGAAGTTGAATCAGAGGAAGAGTCTACACAAAGAGATGAAACAAAGCCACAATAAGGACACAATAAAGAATCTAAGGTCATTGAATCAAAGGCACAATGTGTTGCAGATTTGAAGAAAAATAGAAGATTAATACAGTTGTTGTATATCGTCATCCACATCATATAGAGAAACAATAGTCATCAAGGCAAGGGCGTGAGCATTAACACACTAATGCACGAGCATGGTACCAAAAAGGAAACCAATTCGGAGGTGCATAGAGGCCTACCAACATTATAGGAAGACATCAGGATAGAGAACCAATCTAATGGCAACACCGGCACGATGTGGAACAAGATCAAAGTGGTAAGATAGTAGTTGGACATCATGTTCATCTTCCATTAGGATGGATGGATGGTTATACTTGGCACCAGTTGGCTACATTTCTTAGCGAGTGATATTGTATGGTTTATTCTCGTGTTTCGATGATGAAACATGTGAAAGGAGATGGAATGTAGTATACCTAGGGGGTAATACAGGGTAGCTAGGCAGGTACCCAATGGGAATTTGGTTATATATTATTAGTGGAAGTCATTCAATGTAAGGTGGACTAGGTCCACTATATTAAATAATGTCAATTATGGTAGTTAGATATAATAAATGTGAGAAGGTTTTCTAGAAGGTTCCTAGGAAATAGAGAGTGTTATATAAAGAAGTGTAAGCAATGTTACCAAATGTTAAATACTTGAATAAATCTACAAATATACTTCAGAAATAACCAAGAATCCCAACAAGAATAATCCAAACCATTCACCAAATATTGAACACAAGAAATAGAGAAAACTCTTGAGGTAGGGTAACACCATATATTAATCATTAAGGAATGATAACATTCATCAAGCAATCATTTCTTGTTACAAACACAATATACTTCATTATGTTTCAATACATTGTTTACACTTCTTTATATAACACTCTCTATCTCCTAGNTGAATGATCAGAACTTATCTATGTTTCTATGGGGAGAAGCAGTTATGACAACTAGTTATGTTCAGAATAGAAGTTCACATAGAATATTGAAGAACATGACTCCTAAAGAGGCCTTCTTAGGAAAGAAGCCAAGTGTTGAACACTTAAGAATCTTTGGATGTCATGTATACATTCATGTTCCCAAGGATAAGAGAAAGAAGTTGGAACCCTTGGGAAAGAGAGGAATATTCATTGGTTATAGTGAATCATCAAAAGTGTATAGAATCTATGTTCCAGGTCAACAGAAGATTGAAATAAGTAGAGACGTAACTTTTGATGAAAGAATTGCATTTAAGAAGTCTATAGAAGAACCTATAGAATCCAACGAAGAAGAGGAACATGAAGATACCAAAGAAGAAAGTACATGTTCTCCAAAACAATTTAATGAAGAACAAGGACCACCACATGAATCTGTGGAACCAACTATTATACCTAAGACAAGAAAAAGACCAGCATGGCTTGAAACTACTTTGCAGGAAGAAGAAAATCATAAGGCTCCCACTGGTACTTTCAGACAAAGCAAGAAAACCAAAAGGCTCACTAGTTATGTGGAACTCATGAAAAGTTTGGTTAATGCAGAACCTTCCACCTTTGAGGAAGCAATTAAGAAGAAATAATGGAAGGAGGCCATGATGGAAGAATACCAATCCATCATGAAGTTGATATCTCCTTTAGGTCTCTCATCTAAATCATGAAAGATCACGTAAGACATGAAATTTTGCAATTCATTCATGGGTTTTTGTAATTCTTCCTTAATTCCATTCTTATTTTCATCCATTTTATTTTCCATTTCATTCTTATTTTCATCCATCTCCTTTTTCATTTGATTTTCCAATTCTCTTTTGAGGGATTCTCGAGAATGTGTTAAATCCACTTGTTTCAACATATTAACACTCATTTCATTCACTTGGTTCTTTAATTAGGTTAGCGTATTTTCGAAGTCTTCATTTTCTTTGAAATTCATGTTCTATTTTTTATGAGTACCAGTAGTATTTCTTGTAGTACCCTTTGCCATGTGAGCAAATAAAAATAATACTCCTTTGATTTCTCTTTATCACAAATTTTGAATCACCAAAAATAGATCTTCAAATCAAAAGTTATGCCAATTGTAAGTTATGTACCTTTCCAACCCTAATTTTGAGTATGTTTAGATGGCTGATCTTTGTCATGATATATCTCTGAACTTTGAAACCTTTTGAGTCTGAAATTTCGACCTATAGTCCTTTGGTATGGATTCTTAAACTCTTAAAAATTTCACAGTCTTACCCTTCACTGATAAAAAAATTTGGCAAAAATACCAAAATTTCTTGTTTAATACTAATTTGAATATTACTAAACAAACCCAACTTCCACGAAATATATCTCACAAATTATAATGATTCAAAACCTTAAAAATTTTATCACATGTAATTCATTATGTCTCCTAAAGATTTTGAAAATTTCAGAGTTGGAAACTTCATAGAAAAAAATAGAAAAAAAAGTTGCAACAAAAATGCTAAGTTGACTCTTTTAAAACGGATTTCAGGATTAGTCACAAGCCTTGTCTTCCATGGACTATATACCTGGAAGTATAGCGAACCATAATCTAAAAATTGGAACACTTTTACTAGAAGATGTCTCCTTGGTCTCCAAAAAAATTTATTGTCTGATACCTCCTAGATAAATAACAAAAAAAAAACACACCTATAGCGAAAATCCTAAGATGACTCATTTAAAAATGAAATTTGGATGAGTAAAAAACCCTATCTTCCATAGGATATATCCTCGAAATTATAACAGCCTAGAACCTAAAATTTTTACCAAAGGTATTTTGACATGTCTCCTCAATATCCTACGAATTTCATTGTCTGTATAGTCCTAGAAAAACAGTTATGTCAAAAATGACAAGATGACTCGTTTGAAGCGACAAAACCTTAGTATCGATGCTTTGATACCAAATCTCATGATCCAATGCCTAAAAAATGATAAAAGTCAATGAATGTAGTCCACTTCAAGTGAAAAATCTGCTTTTATAATATATCCAATTCATAATACAATATGAGACGAGATAAGATGATCCTAAGACGAGTCTTCTTGGTATATATATAGGAATCAAAGGGTACAATTATAATGAAGGGTTCTAGTCTACATACAAATCTAACACTAGAAATGTAATAATTCAATATATAGGGATTAATAAGGGGTTTTATACATAACATGGGGCTTTGTTCAGGGTTTAACATCCATGTAATCAGAGTCGACGATTTACCTAGTTTACCATCCATGGATCATGGAGAAGTACTCAGAGGATTTTTTGCAAGGGTTTCCTTGGAATATATATATATATATATATATATAACATGTTTTTTACCTCTATTTTGGGGTTTTTTCTTCTATTTTTTTAGTTTTTTTCATTTTTTTATGATTTTGTTTGCAATAATATTAGTTTTTAAGCCATGGTTTCAAAAACATTGTAATTTTAAGACGAAAACAAAAAGAATGTACTAGTTGTCAAGGCCTCAATTTCAAACAAGTTGCAATTCTAACCTCGAAAAAAAAAGAGGTGATACTGAGAGCACCACTTTTCAATTAGGGGGGCGATTTTAAGGTGTTTGTTTGTGACTTTACAAATCATGGTTGCAAAATTTCATAATTTTAATCGTGAAAAAAAAGGTGTGCTATTGATAGCACCACTTTTGAAATGGAGATAAAAATAGTCACTAAATTTGACCTTTGAAAAACGAGAACTCTAGAAGGTTATCATCAAGTTGGTAACTATGTTGCCAACGTAGAGAAGCAAATGAAGTCAAATGGTTGGGTAATCTTTTACGAGATCATTTCAAATAACATTTTTATTGTAATAATATTGTAAGGCGTTAAGCCATGGTTTCTTGTTTCTAGTTTATATGGACCTATTTAAAGATGGGATAGAGAAGATTACATAGAATATAAGCATTGTTTTGTTTTAGACAACAATGGTGTTTTGTTTGTTGATTCGTCCATGCTTCTATGCACTTTAAAAATGTATCTTCCACCTTGATAACATAAAGCTCTAAATTTTTCCTTTTGAAAAAAGGTAAATTAAGTTAACTACCTTCTTAGCGGTAAATAAAAGGGGAACAACATCTATAGTATATCTAGGGAGGTAATATAGGGTACCTAGGGAGGTACCCAATGGGAATGTGGTTATGTATTATTAGTGGAAGTCATTCAATTTAAGGTGGACTAAGACCACTATATTAAATAATGTTCACTATGGTAGTTAGATATAATAAATGTAAGAAGACTTTCTAGAAGGTTCCTATGAGATAGAGAGTGTTATATAAAGAAGTGTAAGAAATGTATTAAAACATAGTAAAATATATTGTGTTTGTAACAAGCAATGATTGATTGAGTAGTGTTATCATTCCTTGAGTATTAATATATGGTGTTACCCTATCTCAAGGGTTTTCTCTATTTCTTGTATTCAGTATTTGGTGAATGGTTTGGATTATTCTTGTTGAGATTCTTGGTTATTTCTGAAGTATATTTGTAGATCTATTTAGGTATTTAACAAATGGAATCAAAGCACTTTTCTTCCCCAAAAAATGGAAGAATTTTTTGGTTCTTTTTGTAGATTTTTTTTAAGGGAAAAAATGGGTGACACGCTTCAGGTTCAGATCTGACACTTTCTAAGCTGAATTTGACAAAACAAATTGAATATTTGAATTCCTCTCGGAAAAATATCCAATTTAAAAAATAAAAAACAATCGCAACGAAGTCTAAGTAAAGTTATGAGCATTTTAAATTCAACCATTTTCAGGGGTTTTCGAGAAAAAACCGCACGATTTGCACAGTAAATTATTTTTAAACCCTGGTTTTCTATTGAATATTCCTTCCAAGAAAGATGCATTTCACATGAAAAGATGATGGTATTAGTATTAAAGAATTCATAAAATTTGTAAAATCAGGGAATCCAATAACTTGGAGAATAAGGCTATCCATTAGTTTAATGGATTACGTTGAGATATTGTGGCAATCATTGGACTCTACCAAGATGATGGCACTTTCTGATGTAGCATTTGAAAAAATATTTTTAGACAAGTGGTCTCAAACCAAGAGTAAGGATAAAGAAAGCACCAGGGGTTTATTTTCATGTGACAATTCTATATTACAGGTTCCAGAATGTATTCAAAAAGAAAATATCATTGTTTCTATTAACCCCTATTGCATGCATAATTTTATCAATGTTCAGTTGGTTAATAGATTGCAAGTTCCTACAAAGAATATTCAAAGCACACAGGTTGAAAGTGAAAATATTCAAATTTTTAAATATTTGAAGTTCACTATAAACACATATGATTTGCATTCTGATTTTCAAGCTATAGATATGGCTTATGTGGATATAGTTTTGGGATATCCTTGGATGGACTCAGTTGGTACAATTAATATTAATGTGCAAAAGAAGTTTCTAAAGCTTTGGTACAAGAAAAAGAAAATTACATTGCAGACTGTGTCTCTTAGTAAGAAAGAAGGACATATGGGGGAAAGCAAAGAAGTTATTGTCGAGTTTGAAGTTGAATCAGAGGAAGAGTCTACACAAAGAGATGAAACAAAGCCACAATAAGGACACAATAAAGAATCTAAGGTCATTGAATCAAAGGCACAATGTGTTGCAGATTTGAAGAAAAATAGAAGATTAATACAGTTGTTGTATATCGTCATCCACATCATATAGAGAAACAATAGTCATCAAGGCAAGGGCGTGAGCATTAACACACTAATGCACGAGCATGGTACCAAAAAGGAAACCAATTCGGAGGTGCATAGAGGCCTACCAACATTATAGGAAGACATCAGGATAGAGAACCAATCTAATGGCAACACCGGCACGATGTGGAACAAGATCAAAGTGGTAAGATAGTAGTTGGACATCATGTTCATCTTCCATTAGGATGGATGGATGGTTATACTTGGCACCAGTTGGCTACATTTCTTAGCGAGTGATATTGTATGGTTTATTCTCGTGTTTCGATGATGAAACATGTGAAAGGAGATGGAATGTAGTATACCTAGGGGGTAATACAGGGTAGCTAGGCAGGTACCCAATGGGAATTTGGTTATATATTATTAGTGGAAGTCATTCAATGTAAGGTGGACTAGGTCCACTATATTAAATAATGTCAATTATGGTAGTTAGATATAATAAATGTGAGAAGGTTTTCTAGAAGGTTCCTAGGAAATAGAGAGTGTTATATAAAGAAGTGTAAGCAATGTTACCAAATGTTAAATACTTGAATAAATCTACAAATATACTTCAGAAATAACCAAGAATCCCAACAAGAATAATCCAAACCATTCACCAAATATTGAACACAAGAAATAGAGAAAACTCTTGAGGTAGGGTAACACCATATATTAATCATTAAGGAATGATAACATTCATCAAGCAATCATTTCTTGTTACAAACACAATATACTTCATTATGTTTCAATACATTGTTTACACTTCTTTATATAACACTCTCTATCTCCTAG
>JZKD02S1473466.1:0-10823 GCA_000966675.3 Picea glauca | reverse complement strand
ATGTATCGCTAATTCCAAACAATCATGCATCTTAAAAGAGACTTCCTGGTTGTTTTTTTATATTTAATAATTGAAGAGGAATACTAAATAGCAAGAACCTTATGGATCACCTGGGAAATCATATATTATACACATATATACGTATTTAAAAATAAAACGCAAGCTGGATGTAATCCATCTACATCAGAAAGTTAATGAAATCTAGAAAACCCCTTTTGTTTATCAGATGCTAAAACAATCATGGGAATTGATGCCTAACATAAGATTTTATGCTTCCCTTGTTTTATTTAAAGAGCGTTCTACCCTTTCCACAATCAAAGTTTGTAATGAATTTAGAAATTTGCGAAAACCTTAACAAGATCTGGAACAATTTTTGAATTGAATTTGTCACTCTGTGTCCTTTTTTATTGAGTTTGTAAACTCCGTTCATGTTTTCATTTTTCGGCATTTCGGAGATTATTGGTTCAAGTTGCGTGGAATTCTTTTTTTCTTGCAAACGCCGAAACCCGAAGTGGCCCCATAGCCTGATCAAATTTAGTGATTTGGTGATTACCGTTGTGTGTTGTTCATGCATCAAGCATTACCAAATGCCGAAACCCAATATTGGCTGGGCCCCATAACTTTTCATGTTTTTGTGATTTGGCGTTAACGTTGTGCAGTGTTTTTGCATCGGGAGTTAGTAAACCCTGAAACCCAAAATTGTTGGGCCCACACCCTAATAGAAATTCGCATTTTGTCTTTTCTTGTTTCATTTTGTTTCTGCGTCGTGTGTTCGTAAACCCCAAAATCCCAAACCCTGAAACCCCAAAGTGCTGGTCCCACTTTCCTCTCACTTTTCGCAATTTGGGAGTTGCTATATGTTGGCATTTGACATTTGAATTCGTGAAATCCCGAACCCCGAAACCCCGAAGTGTTGGTCCCACTTTCCTTTCACTTTTCGCAATTCAGGAGTTGTTATATGTTGGCATTTGACATTTGAATTTGGGAAATCCTGAACCCCGAAACCCCGAAGTGTTGGTCCCACTTCCCTTTCACTTTTCACAATTCGGGAGTTGCTATATGTTGGCATTTGACATTTGAATTTGTGAAATCCCGAACCCTGAAACCCCGAAGTGTTGTTCCCACTTTCCCTTCACTTCTTCGCAATTCGGGAGTTGTTGTGTGTTGGTGTTTGGCATTTGAGATCATGAAATCTCGAACCCCGAGACCCCAAAGTGCTGGGCCCGCAGTGTTTTTACATTTTTCAATTTGGAAAACAATGTGGTCTTTTGTTTTTTTTTGTATTCAGCATTTTGTAATCACCGAAACCCGATTGACCTCTGTTTGTTTTTCACAAAACTGTAGGAACATAGTAGCAATTTTTTTAACTGTAATGAATGTACTGGTAGAAACGATGGAGTATCTTCATCCGAGATAGAGGTAGAACAAAAATAATAGATCATATTATAGGTCACTGTGTACAGGACATGAAAAGTACAGAAATTATTGTATATGAAAGTATCAAACTAATAAAGCATATTTTTAGTTCGATTTTTCCTAAGAGTTATGCTTGCCATGAGGTCATACACCTTTAAGTATTCAAAATTTTCATAATTAGACTATTGTTTAATGGCATAAACCATAGAGAACAAGATGGGATCCTTTGAGTTAACTATGTTTGATGTGTAAGCTACTGGTGTGTAAGAATGAGACCTAAATACTGCCTATATASATATAAGTATGTTGGAGTAGTTTGAAAATTAAGGAAAGTGATAGAATTATGGAAGAATTTATCCACATAATCTTTTCTRTTYAAAGTTAACTAGACTGGTGTAATAAAGTCATTATGGATAGAAATGTATCTTACCTTCTCTTAAATTCTAAAGCTTAAACGAAATTGATTTATGTCATAAAGATGGTAAAAAAAAAGATAAAAAAAAWTTATTGGTGAAATTGAGGTTCATTACATTGTTGATGTTGAGGTGGTCGATGATCCTCTTGATTACAACCTGTTACTTGGAAGCAGYTGGTTTTATGCTATGACTATCATTTCTTCGTYGATACTTCAATGCATACAATTTCCTCATCAGGGAAAAATTGTGACTGCCGATCAGTTAGATTTTTGTACACCCGATGCTCGCGCTCCCTCTACCAACAATATTCCATTCTTGGGAKATCACAAGATCACATATGAAAGCATTTTTGTTGGCTTGTTGAAAKACTCTAGTCTCATGGGTACCTTCCCTACACCACTTCCACCCACCACAATCAATATGATTTCGACTAYGGTTTACCAATCCTTGGAATCATYTGACCCTTGGATTGYACCTAGTCCGCTGGAATTAGATGCAKTAGGTGACACCATGCCRCTTATTCCAKTTGAAACCTCATACATTKCTATCCAATCTGCCTCTCCCTCCTCGGATGACCAACATCTCTTGGCACTTGACAGTTACCCGATGCCATCGTGGTTAAATTCCTTGTCGTCTACGATCGACTACATTTCCCAAATTTTTCCTTCCAATGAATCTATTATGGAAATGCTTAGTATCGATGACGTACCTTGGGATGATAGCCATCATCGATCCTCTTTTATTCCACCTCTTGAAGAAATTCAAGAAGACATACACTCTGTCTTCCCTCCTGATGTTGTCGATTTTCCACAATCTGCCATGCTCACACAAGATACTCTTTTTCAGGGGAATTTGGGAAACATTTCATCTACGATCGTTATCAACATTTTGATCAAGGAAGGTGTCATGGAAAACATTAATATCGGTGTTAATTTTTCACCCCAGGAAGTGGTCTCGTATACCTCTTTATTTAAAGAATTCTACGATGTCTTCACTTGGAGCTACGAAGAGATGTTAGGGATCGATCCATCGATCATTATGCATGAGATTAAAACCTACCCAGGTGTAAAAAATGTTCGACAGAAACTCCGCCCGATCCATCCTAAGAAGACCGCAACTATTAAGGGAGAAGTTGAGAAATTATTGAAATTTGGCTTCATTTATCATGTCCCCTTGACGGAATGAGTTTCGAGCATCGTTCTGGTGACTAAGAAACAAGGGACCATTCACATCTGTGTTGATTATAGGGATATGAATAAGGCTTGTCCAAAACAAAACTACCCTATGCCCTTCATTGACCAAGTTATTGATAATTGCGATGGCAGCATAAGTTTCTCTTTCATGGACGGTTTCTCAGGGTACAACTAGATTGACATTTTACCTGCTGATCAGCATAAGATAACCTTCATTTTCCTATGGGGAACTTTCACCTATCAAAAACTACCATTTGGCCTTAAAAATACTGGTGCTACATTCCAGCGAACCATGTCATATGCTTTCTACGATATCAAACATATTGCGTAACCTTACCTCGATGACTTACCTGCCCACTCATCCAGACGATCAGACCATTTTGGTCATCTACGGGATATTTTTCTTCGATGTCGGTTTTACCATATTCATTTGAACCCAGATAAGTGTATTTTTTTTGTCGAATGAGGCCGACTCCTCGGCTTTGTTGTTTCCAAGGACTGGATTTGGATGGATCCCTTAAAAATTAAGGCTATTCTTGCTTTACCTCCACCTAATAATCTGACACAACTCCAAAGTTTGCAAGGGAAAGAAAACTTTCTTCACCGTTTCATTTGTAACTACATTGATATTACAAAAGGATTTATGCAAATGTTGTCGAAAGACACCCCTTTCCTCTGGGATGACACTGCTCAATGATATTTTGCTGCTCTTAAGCATGCATTTACCAATGCACCTCTATTGCATCCTCCGAACTATACACAAGATTATATCGTTTACTTAGTAGCCTCTAGTTCCACTATTTCTATGGTGTGTTAGTTCAAGAGGACCCTATCGGTGAGGAACACGTGATATATTATTTGAGAAAGATTCTATCTAGCCCTAAGCTCCAATATTCACATGTTGAAAAGTTGGCTCTGGCAGCTGTCATTGTTGTCCATGGATTCCATCATTACATTTTTCTACGCACCACCACAGTTATCGTGGACTGTAACCCCATGTATCACATTCTGACACATCAATTTCTTGGGAGAAAATATTCTAAATGGATCGTCATACTTCAAGAGTTCGATCTCGAATTTGTTAAGTCCAAAGGTAAAAAATCTTTGGTGTTTGCGGAGCTTATCTGTGACTTTCCCCATACTGATGAAGATACTGAGCCCATATATTCTCTCCCCGATGATACTCTGTTCTTCATCAACACCTACGACCCATGGTATGGATATATCCTTCATTATCTCCAGACCCAACGTTTTCAACTGGATATCTCTTGTGAAGAACGTTGTCGTATTCGCCATCATTCTCATCACTACCTTATCGTCGGTGACACTTTGTATCGTCGTGGTATTGACACTATCCTACGACAATGTCTGACTCATGAAGAGGCTAAACACATCCTCAATGGCTGTCACCTTGGAGCTTGGGGCATTCATCTTTCTGGGATGGCCACAGTTTAGAAAATCTTATGTGTCGGCTACTTTTGGCCCTCTATTTTAAAAGATTGTATTGAGGAAGTCAAAAAATTCCCACCCTGCCAAGTTTTTCACCAAAAGGAACGCACCCACCCCGCTCTGTTGCATCCCATTATTACCATCATCCCCTTTGCCAAATGGGGCATTGATTTCATGCATTGTAAGCCTACCTTAGCAGAGGGGCATGGTTATCTAATCGTCGTCATCGATTACTTTACAAAATGGGCTGAGGCTATGACTACCTTTCTGAATGATGGCCATACTGCAACTCTTTTAGTTTTTAATCACATCATCACTCGCTTTGGTTTTCCACAATCCATTGTCACTGATCATGGTTCACATTTTCAAAACCAGATGTTGAGTGAGTTGCATGCCAAGTTGGGTTTTTTCCATGAAAACTCATCCCCGTATTATCCTCAAGATAATGGAAAAGTTGAAGCTATCAACAAGGTCCTTAAAACTATGATCCAATGGATGGTAGGGGAAAACAATACACCTTGGCATTTACAACTTTTCTTCTCTCTTTGGGCTTATCAGACCTCAGTAAAAATTGCTATTGGATTTACTCCCTTCCAGCTAGTATATGGCATATAAGTTGTTTTAATAATCAAGTGTGAAATTCCCTCGCTGAAAATCAAAGTAGAACTCCTGCCCCACACTTATGCTAAATAAGAATTTTTCTTACACTTGACTAGGTTGGATGAAACACATTGTGATGCTACTCTCGTTAAAAAGAATAAAAAGCGAATAAAAAATCAATACGAAAAATCTGTCCATCCTCGCGCTTTTGCAGAAGGAGACCTAGTCCTCATTTACAACCAAGCTCATGACAAGTTAGGGATAGGGAAGTTAGAACCTCTATGGCATGGTCCTTACATTGTGAAACATGTTTTACATAAAGATGCCTACGAGCTAGTTGACTATGACGGAATCTCCCTGGGTGAGCCCCAGAATGGGCTTTACCTTAAGAAGTACTATGCATAGAACATCTAGCATACGTGCTTTGTACACTATTGTATTTTTAGTTTTATGTGTCTTCTTCTTTTGCATGCTCGAGTTTTTTCTTTAGCCACTTATACTGTGTCTTGTTTTTTCATGCACATATGACATCCTCCTTTCCTATATTTGTCAGGTTTACAGATGGCACTAGTCGACACACCCAGAATGTTGCTTCTGCATCTTGGTTCAATTACCACTCTGACGAGTTGGTGAGTTCCAAAGGTATTTTCTTAGGATAGACAACTAACAACATGGTAGAATATCATGTTGTCATCAAAATTTTAACCGAAGCCTCCTCCCTAGGCATTTCTCATATGATCGTCAACCTAGACTCCCAACTTGTGGTCTGTCAACTCAATCAAATCTACACTATTCACAATCCTATCCTACTACATCTCCACTTACAAGTTCATCATCTTGAACGAATGTTTGATTTTATCGAATACAAACACATACCAAGAGAACTCAATACCATTTCGGATTTGTTAGCTAATTACATCATGGATAGGTATCTTGCACATAGATAAGTTTTCATAAAGTAAATAAATCACATCACATATCATCATGTAAATTAAAACACATCACATAAAAGACATCCTTATTTGCAAATCATTTGGCACTGTAAAAACTTGGAAACGTATATATATACGGTGTGACTGAAAATGTTTGATTACATCAAAAGTTACATAGAAGGGAAAAATGTTGGGTCCTCATGCCCATAAAATCTTCATAAAGACTATACAAAAACAATCAGTGAGGTCCTAGTCCTCCCACATCACATTGTGCTCCAAGTAGCACATCACCACAAGGGCTACTCATCTTAGTAAAGAGTTAATACTCTCAAGAACTCCCACTGTGTATCTCTACAAGTGCAAGGGTACATTCTCCCTCTCAAGAGGAGGGATACCCGTCGTAAGACCATGAAGGTTTGTCTCCACCTCTTGGAGACCCCCTGTTGCTACTACTACCTGAGCATCCCCACGACGCCCCAATGCCGATATCTCTACCAGACATGTTGCTCCCCTGTCTGCATGACAAAATGATACATCCATTAGAAACTCTCCTATGTACACAAAAAAAAAATTAACATAACATTTAAAATCAAAAAACACTTGACCAAATTGTTTTTCTCACCTGACACATCCCAATCCTCCCCTTCTGGAAGGGACAAGTCCATGCTTCCCCGAAAATACACTCTGGCATATGGGAAGTCTCCTATCACGATCAATTGGCATCTCAGCCAAGCAAATAAATCACCGGTAAATTTGAACTTTGAATCTGAGCCTAGTCTCAAAGACAGACTAATCCATCGCTCCATGCATGGTTCTCCCACTGGCCATACTACTAATGCAATTTGAGGTTGCATATGAGCAATGCATTCAAAGAAAAACAAAACCAAGAATAAACCATACCCGAACTTCTTCTGCTACCCTACTCTACATCTCGTAATATTCTCCTTCACATTCTAAAGGAACCCTACACTCTAGTTAAACAGTGTTGGCTCTAGACACTGTAAACCATAGGCCACCTATGATCTTAAAACTAGGTGCACGCTGGTAATTCCTGTTATACTCATAATGGAAAATAGAATGGACCGAAGAGGTAGGTCCTTGATATCTTTTATTATGATTCTACCTCCTAGTAGTCTCACTCCTGTTACACAATGCTTTTCCAGGTACTCATCCATAGGCACAGGAAGTACCCTCTGTCCGGATAAAACTACGGGAGCCCCTCTTTTCTAGAGGTCATTCAGGAAGTATACATATTCTAACTCAATGGTAAGAAGATGCATTCCAATTTGGAACCCTTGCTCCACGATGTTCCATAGACCAATCATATGCTTGAGAAGAAGAATCTCTTTCTTCATTTTTTTCATTTTGAAGAACTTGAGGAGACCGCAATTCCTCAATGCGGCCCATGTTCAGGGAATTTTCAAGGTGGCCACATCTTCGAGCTCATTCTCTCTTTGTTTCCACTCAATCATGATTATTGCTGAAGTCACCTGCAATCATCAACAACCAAAGTTCATTAATCACATTTTTTTTGGCAATTTTTGGGCAATTGAATTTTTTTTAAAAATTGTTTGCTTTATCTATGAGGCCAATTGTTGGATTACTGAGAGGGGGGATGAATCAGTAATAGAGAAATTTAATCCTTTTTAAACATATAATCCAAGTGTTATATCAATGAAGCATTATCATCCAATAACTGTAGAGTAAATAAACAATGAACAAATGAACAAACATACACATACACAATACACTAATGTTTTACATGGAAACCCAAATTGGGAGAAAACCATAGAATGATTTTTCTTATATGTCGTGAAGAATTACATTCATTAGAAGCACTGACTTCCTTTGTTTTCCAACTGCAACTGGAAGGAGCCTCCAACCCCCTAGTTTCTCAGGCTACAACCTGAGGGGAGCTCCAACTCCCCAATTCTTTGGCTACAACCAGAAAGGAGGCTACAACCCCCTATGTTCTCCAGNCCACGACGCCCCAATGCCGATATCTCTACCAGACATGTTGCTCCCCTGTCTGCATGACAAAATGATACATCCATTAGAAACTCTCCTATGTACACACAAAAAAAAAATAACATAACGTTTAAAATCAAAAAACACTTGACCAAATTGTTTTTCTCACCTGACACATCCCAATCCTCCCCTTATGGAAGGGACAAGTCCATGCTTCCCCGAAAATACACTCTGGCATATGGGAAGTCTCCTATCACGATCAATTGGCATCTCAGCCAAGCAAAGAAATCACTGGTAAATTTGAACTTTGAATCTGAGCCTAGTCCCAAAGACAGACTAATCCATCGCTCCATGCATGGTTCTCCCACTGGCCATACTACTAATGCAATTTGAGGTTGCATCTGAGCAATGCATTCAAAGAAAAAGAAAACCAAGAATAAACCATACCCGAACTTCTTCTGCTACCCTACTCTACATCTCATAATCTTCTCCTTCACATTCTAAAGGAACCCTACACTCTAGTTAAACAATGTTGGCTCTAGACACTGTAAACCATAGGTCACCTATGATATTAAAACTAGGTGCACGCTGGTAATTCCTGTTATACTCATAATGGAAAATAGAATGGACCGAAGAGGTAGGTCCTTGATATCTTTTATTATGATTCTACCTCCTAGTAGTCTCACTCCTGTTACACAATGCTTTTCCAGGTACTCATCCATAGGCACAGGAAGTACCCTCTGTCCGGATAAAACTACGGGAGCCCCTCTTTTCTAGAGGTCATTCAGGAAGTATACATATTCTAACTCAATGGTAAGAAGATGCATTCCAATTTGGAACCCTTGCTCCACGATGTTCCATAGACCAATCATATGCTTGAGAAGAAGAATCTCTTTCTTCATTTTTTTCATTTTGAAGAACTTGAGGAGACCGCAATTCCTCAATGCGGCCCATGTTCAGGGAATTTTCAAGGTGGCCACATCTTCGAGCTCATTCTCTCTTTGTTTCCACTCAATCATGATTATTGCTGAAGTCACCTGCAATCATCAACAACCAAAGTTCATTAATCACATTTTTTTTGGCAATTTTTGGGCAATTGAATTTTTTTTAAAAATTGTTTGCTTTATCTATGAGGCCAATTGTTGGATTACTGAGAGGGGGGATGAATCAGTAATAGAGAAATTTAATCCTTTTTAAACATATAATCCAAGTGTTATATCAATGAAGCATTATCATCCAATAACTGTAGAGTAAATAAACAATGAACAAATGAACAAACATACACATACACAATACACTAATGTTTTACATGGAAACCCAAATTGGGAGAAAACCATAGAATGATTTTTCTTATATGTCGTGAAGAATTACATTCATTAGAAGCACTGACTTCCTTTGTTTTCCAACTGCAACTGGAAGGAGCCTCCAACCCCCTAGTTTCTCAGGCTACAACCTGAGGGGAGCTCCAACTCCCCAATTCTTTGGCTACAACCAGAAAGGAGGCTACAACCCCCTATGTTCTCCAGNCTATCTTTTTCATCAAACTTTTCTTCAGTCTCACATGCCTAGTTTTGGATTAGTCAACAAGCCTAACTTGAAGTAATCATAACTTTGTACCTGTAATGTATAAATATATGAAACTAATACACAATGTTCTTCAATGTTTTTTATGCAATTCCTTCTGGTTTCACTACTTGGAACCTCCCAGAAAAGGATTTATAGAAAAAATGGCATACCTTGTTGAATTCTGGCTTATTCTAGAGAGCGACCTTGTAGAGCGTGCCCTGGACAAAATATTTGTTGAATTGATCTGAAATTGTTACACAACATACTAAATACTGTACCCTAACCAACACATTTTCTTTCACTGAATTTGGATCCTTTATGAATAAGTTATTACATTTTTACCCAAAACACCTTAGAAAGCACCATCAATAGAATTTATCCTTCCTTGCATTTCGGCCTTCTTTTCTTCACCTTCCCTAAGAATTTCATCTTAGATATCCTTGGTTACCTCAGACACTTATAGATATTCAATATGATCAGGTGTGATATAAATGAGAGAGCATTGCCTCTTATTTATACTCTCTAAGTAGCTTCCTTAAAAACATCTTCTAGGTCACTTGGCCCCACTTTCCTTATTTTAGGGTTAACCCACTTCTAATTTCTCNCTATCTTTTTCATCAAACTTTTCTTCAGTCTCACATGCCTAGTTTTGGATTAGTCAACAAGCCTAACTTGAAGTAATCATAACTTTGTACCTGTAATGTATAAATATATGAAACTGATACACAATGTTATTCAATGTTTTTTATGCAATTACTTTAGGTTTCACTACTTGGAACCTCCCAGAAAAGGATTTATAGAAAAAATGGCATACCTTGTTGAATTCTGGCTTATTCTAGAGAGCGACCTTGTAGAGCGTGCCCTGCACAAAATATTTGTTGAATTGATCTGAAATTGTTACACAACATACTAAATATTGTACCCTAACCAACACATTTTCTTTCACTGAATTTGGATCCGTTATGAATAAGTTATTACATTTTTACCCAAAACACCTTAGAAAGCACCATCAATAGAATTTATCCTTCCTTGCATTTCGGCCTTCTTTTCTTCACCTTCCCTAATAATTTCATCTTAGATATCCTTGGTTACCTCAGACACTTATAGATATTCAATATGATCAAGTGTGATATAAATGAGAGAGCATTGCCTCTTATTTATACTCTCTAAGTAGCTTCCGTAAAAACATCTTCTAGGTCACTTGGCCCCACTTTCCTTATTTTAGGGTTAACCCACTTCTAATTTCTCCATTAAATTTATTATTGAAATAATTTATTTTGTAT
>JZKD02S1473455.1:0-10823 GCA_000966675.3 Picea glauca | reverse complement strand
TTCTTATTGTTCCCCTTCGCAGATTAATAATAAGATGATAATATATATAGAAACAGGTCGACCACAGGCTGGTTGTAATTTTGTAACAATTTTTCAAATAACGTGGGCCTACTGATCCTGCCAGAGAATCCAAATGCAATTACTAAAGCCTGCGTACTTACCGGACGAAGGTGATAAAGAGCGAAGGGACGAAGGTGATAAAGAGCGAAGGACGAGGAATTGTGCCAACGATTCGTTTCCACGTTAACCAGTTGAAATTAAAGCCTGGCTACTTACCGGACGAAGGTGATAAAGAGCGAAGGACGAGACTAATTCTGCCAACAATGTTTGTCCACGTTAAAAGTTCATAAAACTTGGTTGTTAAGGATTTGCTGTCAGTATTCTAATTATTGAAAGCAAAAGATCTTGAGACAAGGATAGATCTTTGCACAGAACCCGTATAATCTTGAGTTTGAGTTTCACAGGGCGTCTCCAGTTCCTACCTGTCATTCTTCGGCACAACTGCCCTTCTTCTGCTCACATCCAGAAACATCCAGAAAAGCATAGCAGAAAACATAGGGGAACTTCCGATCGCAATAAATTTGTTGACTATATTAAATACGATGACAAATGCCACGTGCAATGTCTGCAACATTGGCCAAAGATGGTAAATAGTGGCATAAAAAGTGTAAAGTGTATCCCAAAGAGAAACGTAAGTAGACAAGTGGAAAAGGAATTTCGTTTGTCTACAAATTTGACAAAACTAATACATATTCTACATAGAGTTATACTTTCATTCAAATTGGGGAGAGTTCAAGTTTTTGTTTTTATTAAAAAAACAAAGTTGAAAAGGACAAAACATGCATATAAATGTCACGGTATAATTATTATATTAATAACAATTGTTATATTATTGCTAAAAAAAATTATTTTATAAACCCTACTAAAACCCTTCCTCATTAAATGTGGTTCTCAAATTTCACGGTGTTAAACATGCATCAAAATGCATAAGCATGGGTATAGAGGTGTAGTTGCAAAAGATTATTGAACATGTATATGTGATTTTCTATGTGATAAGATATTTACATATATTTTATTGAAATTTTTGAACACAATGTGCTTCATACATTAAGAGGGTCACGATTAGAAATGGAGATGTGATTTATAGACATGTTATGTTTTGATTTTTGTTGATAGGTGGTAGGATAAGTTGGGATATAGAGATGCGATTTATTGACATGTTGTGTTTTGATTTTTGTTGATAGGTGTTAGGATAAGTTGGGATATAGAATGTTACTTCTATAGGATATTGTGCTTCATGATGGGATGGGTGCATTTCGGGTGTTGTGATAAGAAAATTAAGTTAGAGGTTTATGTATATTATTTAATATGTTCTTCGTGTTAAATTTGGTTTCATAACTTTGAAGATAACTATACTATCTCCTTTGTAGTTTTTTTTTTTTTTACTATTGTGTTGTTTTTTATTATAATTCATGTTTTTAGTATTTAATTTTATTGGATTATATAACATTAAGTAATTTGTGACATCTAAGTTATTACTTTATGTATTTCTATATATAATATGTTGTTTAAGATATCACAATTTTGGAATAAAATGAATATGAATAAGATATTGATATATGTGTAATGTTCCTTTTCAATAGGTTTCTATAGTTAATAATAAGGATTTCTTAGTGGTTAAATATTTGATTGGGAAAGGTTATTTTATTTTTTTACATTTTGTGTTTTCAAGTTGAAGTCACTTTAAGACCCAACATCAACAAATTTCTCATCTATAAATAAAGGAAGGAGAGATAGATGTGTAAACCATATCACTCTTTTGGTAAATCATGAATATAGTATCGAGTTCAAGGGAGGAAGATCACGAAGAAAATGTATCAAATATAGATTAATGAGAGAAGTGATATTCTTTTTTCTACAATGGGATTATTTTTGGTACTTAAGCTACCCCATTACAAATCTATATGCACCTTAATTGATTGTAATCCAAGATGGATATACATAATCACTATCATGCATTTATCATTCCTTGCAACAACTTCATTGAATCATTCCTTGCAACAATAAATTCACCCAGTACTTATGTACTAAAAACTCAATAGCATTCTACAACAAAACACTGCAAAACATAAGGATTCAAATGAATTTTTCAAACAGTAAAGAGAGTATGCATGCTACAACAAAATAAATTACTGTGCAACAAATTTGAACATCATCATGAGTTTACGAACTCACATACAAACATAAACAAAGTACAAAATCCCCTCATAATACTCTCAAAAAACTTTGTCAATTTCTATTTATTCTCTATCTCTCTTTCTCTCTCTATGCATTCTAGAATATGAATTACATGGATGTATATATACAAATACTAGTCGGTTAAATGGCCCCTTTGTTATACCTAAGTCAAATTTGGATTTTCCAAAACATTAATAGCTCATTGCCCCTTGAAATTTGATCAGCCAGAAATGAAACAGTGTGGTGGTGATGATCAATGAATAAGGCGGTTGAGGCTGTGATAATACATTTCTGAGCGGTGGTATCTCTTTAAAATTCAATCAGCTGAGATAAGTCAACTTTTTGGTGGTGGAATGATTAATTTCTGACATTCTCCCCCTTAATCATTTCACCCAAAAACAAAACTCTATAGTATTACAATTCACAAACCCCAATGTTCTTTTTGTGAATTTCAAATAATTCCTTGGCTAAGAAAATTGAAAAGATGTCTGCAAATCGATCTTCATATTTGCAAAACTCTACAGAAATTTCATCATTGTTTATCATCTCTTGAATAAAATGATATTTTGTATCAATATGCTTAGTTTTCTTGCGGAAAACATGATTATGTAAAAGTGAAATAGTTGATTTATTGTCACAGAGAATCTGAGTTGGTTCTTTCTATTCATGCAAAAACTCAGCCACAATCCTTCTCATCCACGCAGTCTGAGATGCAGTTGTTGTTGCTTCAACATACTCATCCTCAACAGATGATAAAGTCACAATGGGATGCTTCTTTGAAGCCCAAGCTACAACTCATTATCCAAAGCTGAAAACATATCCTAATGTGCTCTTTCTGTCATCTACACTAACTACAAAATCACTATCAGTATATCCAATTAACTTAAAATCTGAATCTGATGTGTACAAAGCACCATAATTGGTTGTTCCAACAACATATATCAAGATCATTTTTCCTGCTTGCCAATGGGTGCTCTTCGGAATCTCCATAAATATAGAAATCAAACTTACAACCAAAATAATATCAGGTCTTGTTTCTGTTAAATACATAAGACTTCCAACAAGTCGTTTATATAGAGTCGGATCAACACATGACCCCTCATTATTCTTATTGAGTTTTGTTTTAGTTGTAATTGGTGTTACAACTGGTTTACAATTCACCATCCTGAACCTTTTCAATATGTCCTTTGCATACTTATTTTGACAAATAAAAATACCATCTTCATATTGATTTACTTCAATGCCCAGAAAATACTTCATCATTCCTAAGCCAGTCATTTCAAACTCAGTTTTCATGGTTGTCTTAAACTCATCTATTGAAAGATTTCCGGTGAAAATCAAATCATTAACATATAAGAATACAATCAAGAGTTTACCTTTGTATATAGAGTTGTCTCACTTAGAATCCTGTTGAATCCTTAACTATTCAAGTATTCATCAATTCTCTTGTACCATACTCTGGGTGTTTGTTTCAATCCATACAACCCTTTATATAACCTGTGTACCTTATCTTCTTGTCCATCAATATCATCTCCTAGAGGTTGTTTCACATAAACCTCTTCTTCCATAAAACCATTTAAAAATGAGGATTTCACATCCATATGGTACATGCACCATTTATTGTGAGCATAATGGCTAACACCATTCTTACTGTATCAAGCCTGGCTACAAGTATTCATTATAATCAATATTGGGTTGTTGATTGAACCCCTGAGATACAAGCCTTGTCTTGTGCTTCTCAACTTCACCTTCAACATTTAACTAGTTAGTTTTGTAAATCCATTTAACACCAATACGATTTTTATCTTCAGGAAATTCTACAAGTTCCCAAGTATTATTCCTTTATGTGGCATCAATTTCCTCATTCATAGATTCTACCCAAACTTCTTTCTTAACAACATCATCAAAATTTATAGGATCACATGCAATTAATGCAAAATTGGAAACTTGATCTACTTCATCATTTTACTCATACAATTCTCTTAAACTTCTAGTCTTCTGACCTCTAATTTTGTTTCTTAATTAATCTAAAGTAGAATTTGATTAATTACTTACCTCTGATCCTGTTTGTTGTCCACCATGACCTGATGGCTCACCACGCTCATATGTTCTGGGCGTTCTTAGTTGTGATGGGATGAATCCTGGTGATTGTCTTACATGAGTTCTTGTTTCAGGTGTATGTGACTGTGGAGTCCATTTTCCACCCTATACGACCTACTCATCTCCATCATCATCTTCATGATATATTTCAGCTCCCCTTGAAACAATTTTGTCAATGCTACCATCCCACACTTCTTCTTCCTTGAAATCAACATCTTTGTTGATAACATACTTCTTGGTGATGGGATTATAGAATCTATATTCCTTAGAATCCTCACTGTATCCAACAAATACACATTTCTCACTTCTTTCATCCAACTTTCTCCTCATTTGTTGAGGTACATGTGCATAAGCTACACACCCGAAAAACCTCAAATGAGATACGTTGTTATTCTTACCAATCCAAGATTCATGGGGAACTTGGTTCTTTACACTCCTAGTTGGAATTTTGTTCATAATATAGACTAAAAAAACAACTACATCGACCCAATATTCATTTGGAAGATGCTTCTCCTTCAACATAATTCGAATCATATTCATAATGGTTCGATTCTTCCTTTCATCTACTCCATTCTGCTGTGGAGTATAACGAGTAGTAAATTGTCTCTTAATTCCATGATACTGACAAAACTCCATAAAATAAGTTAGCATATACTCGCCTCCTCTATCTGATCTCAATACTTTAATATATTTTCCACTCTCCTTTTCAACCATAACTTTAAACCCCTTAAATATATCAAAAGCTTTAGACTTTTACTTTAGCAAATAAACCCAATTTTTTCTACTGAAATCATCAATAAATGTCATAAAACAGACATTACCATTCAATGAAGATGTTTTCATTGGTCCACATAAGTCTGTGTGAAAATTTTCCAATGGATCTTTATCCCTGTATGAAATTCCATAAATAAATTGATCCCTCTGATGCTTTGCAAGTATGCAGCTCTCACACGAGCTGGATGGTTGTTGAATATTGGGCAACCCCTTCACCATTTGCTTCTTCTTCAGTGAATCTGTACCACCAAAATGTAAATGGCCATATCTCAAATCCCATAACCATGACTCATCCAAACCTTTAGCTTTATAATCATTCAAAGATTCAGTCAAATCATTTCTCATAATAAGTGGAAACATTCTATTCTTTGTCATCTCTACTCTGGAAATCAACTGCTTACTTGGATACTTATCATAAATTGTACATACCTTGTTCTTGAAGAACACTGTACTTTTTCTCTATCAGTTGTCCAACACTTAAAAAAATGCATTTTGTACCAAGTACATAATAAAAATCATATACTTTTCTTCTTTCATCATTCATAGCATAAACAAGAATCACATCTTTACCATTAACTCTTACCTTACAGTCATTACCCAACTTTAATTCATATTGAATATTGGTATCTAAACTGAAAAACAAGTTTTTATTTCCATTCATGTGATTGCTACATCTGTTGTCCAAAAACCAAACATCATTTGAACATTCTAGGGTGACATTACAAGTAAAAGACATGGGTTTCTGATCATTCTCTCACTTTGTCATGTATGCAGACTGATTTCCAACATCTGCTTGCTTCTTCCAATACTTGTTAGGATAATGTCCAAATTTATTACAATAATAACATTGTACCTTAGATTTATCATACCTCTGATTTCCTTGCTACCAAGATCTGCTGCTAATCCCCCTTAAACTAGGAGGATTCTACTGAGTTTTCTCCTCATGTTCTGAAACATTTTTGCTGTCTCTTTGACCAGCGAATTAACCTCCTCTTCCTCCGCTACTAGACCTTCCTCTGCCTCTTCCTCTAGTAACATGCAACTGATATTTGAAGGAATTCTCTAATGGATTATCATATCTAGACATCATGGATTCATGAGCAATTAGAGAACCAGTTAATCCATCAATATGCATAAGAATAATATCTTTAAATTCTTCTATGGGAACAACTACAGATTCAAACTTCTTTGGAAAAGCTCTGAGAACTTTCTCAATTACTCTCTAATCTGAGAGGTCTTCACCATACTTCCTTAGCTAATTCACAACATTCATGAGTTGAGTCATGAAACTATCAACTGACTCATTGTCCTTCATCTTCAGATTTTTAAAGTCCCTTCTCAAATTTTGAACCTTGATAGTCTTCACCTTGGATACATATTGATAGCTAGTTTCAAGAGTGTTCCAAGATTTCTTTGAAGAAACTAAACTTGACCCCTTTAGAAATATGGTTTCAGTTAGGCCTTGTTGAATAAGACTAAGGGATTTGTTTTCTTTCTTTCTATTCTCCTTTAACAAAATCTGTTCAGCATTTGACAGAGCCATTTCTGTTGCTTGGTTAGCAGGCTTTGGATAACCAACAGTAACAAACTCCCAAAGATCTTGAGAACGAAGAATTGTTCTCATTATGATAACCCAAGAATCATAATTTATTTCCTTCAAAACATGAATCTGTGGCTGAGCCAATTTACTATTTGTATCTATTTCAAATCACTATATTCAGTTACAATGAGGAACTAGAAATATTACTAGCTCTGATACCACAATGAAGATGCAGGGGAGTGCTTCACAAAACAATTAACAACTATTACATGAGTTTAAGCACTGTGTAACAACACCTGTAAGCTATAGCCAGGTGTTTCAACAACGTGTTTAAACAACATGTTTTAGCACTATGTTTCAACAACGCCTATAAGCTACATGAAGGTGTTTCAACAATGTTTTTCGACACATGTTTCAACAAATAAAAAAAAGGATATTTCAACAAAAAAAACTTAATTGAATCACTCTAGCATCATATACAAAGATTGATACTCTACAACAACCTTTTAGAGAGTAAAAATGACTTTACAACAAAAAACAGAGTTATAACAAAAACAAGGGAATTATAACAACAAACTAAAAACTCATATTCTAGCAGTAAAATAACTTCAGTGAATCATTCCTTGCAACAATAAATTCACCCAATACTTATGTACTAAAAACTCAATAGCATTCTACATCAAAACATTCCACGACATAAGGATTTAAATGAAGTTTTCAAATAGAAAAGATAGTATGCATGCTACAACAAAATAAATTACTCTGCAACAAATCTGAACATCATCATGAGTTTACAAACTGAGATAGAAACAAAAACAAAGTATAAAATCCCCTGATAACACTCTCAAAAACTCTGTCAATTTCTATTTCTTCTCTATCTCTCTTTCTCTTTGTGTGCATTCTAAAATATGAATTACATGGATGTATATATACAAATAATTAGTTTGTTAACTTGCCCCTTCCCTATACCTAAGTATAATTTGTCTTTTCCAAAACATTAATAGCTCATTGCCCCTCGAAATTCGATCAACTAGAAATGAAATGGTGTGGCGGTGATGATCAATGAATAAGATGGTTAAGGTGGTGATAATAAATTTCTGAGCAATGGTACCTCTTCAAAATATCGGTTGAGATAAGTCATCTTTTTGGTGGTGGATTGATTAATTTCTGACAAAAAGCCTCTAGTAGTATCAAGAATCTGCCTATGGGCATTTAGAAACTAGAAATTAATCAGTCTACAAAATTTAAACTATTTTAATCTTGAAAAGTAATTCTACTAACTGTATCTTTAGCAAACTTACAGGTTTTGAGTTTGGAATAATGGATGGTGAACTCTAATGTATTTTATCATTAAAGTTCTTAAGATTTCAGCATTGTCTTTGTTGAACAACCACCTTCAACCACATCTTTTGAACTAGATTTTCTGACTACAAAATAATAAAAGAATAGACAAACAAACAATTATGATTTATTATAAAGTTTTACATAGAATGATCTGGGTATCTGTTATAAGATTCATACCTTCTCAAGTTGCTACATTGTACATGTACATATATGTAAACAGTTTGAATAAGTCATCGTATAAAATATCCAATTTACTAGAGTCATCTATTGTATACCTATTTGTGGGTGTAGCATAGAATTCACGGGTGTTAGAAATTCCACTCTACACAAGCTTTACTTCAACGAGTTTTGGGTTTAGAAATTTGAACTCTACACACGCTTAGCTTTAATTCAAAATCTGCACATGATATATTATATTTGCAACAGAAAGTGAAAAAAGAAATTGGATTGTTTCAAAAAATATTTCTTAGCTTTAATTCGAAATCTGCACATGATATATTATATTTGCAACAGAAAATGAAAAAAAAAATTGGATTGTTTCAAAAAATATTTTTGTTTGAGGAGTATCTTGAATCTCTTGTCTGAGGAGTATGAGGAGTATCTTGAATCTCTTGGCTATTCAAGAATCGTTTAGGCTTGAGAGTAACAAAGAAAAAAAATACCACTAATTAAAGCTACAATGAAACTCATTTCAATGAACTATTTAGCAACAATGACAAAACATAAGTAAAACTTTATTTCAACCAAACATGGGGAAGCCAGGATGTTTCCATCAAAGAATCCCTACGAACAAGATGAAGATTGTGGTAATATGTAAATCCATACATAGTCTGTAGAAAAGATTACCAGCAACCAGAGATGAAGGAATCCGTAGTGACCGAAGGTCAAAGAAACTCAAATCTAGAGAACGATGCATTCTGCTCAATCAAACCTGCAATGTCGTCATCAATTTTTTTAAAACTAGGATATATTTAGCAGTTTACGATAGTGATCATGACATTCAAATTGGATTTAATGTTTAACAATGAATATTTGAACAAGTTAAAAAAAATGATCGTATTTAAAGTTATGAATTCTTATTGTTCCCCAGAGTAAAGGTGTAAGCCAACCTTTAAGGTGGATGATCGAGGTGAAACTGCAAATAACTATGTAGAATCCCTTGGTTTTTATGATCCCTCGAATAGCTTCCACTTTATGTAGAATCTCCTCTTGTGCACGAACTTTTTCCATATCGTTATTTTCACTCCTTTGACATTAAAGACAATGCTTAAACCCATTAAAAACAATAAAAAAACAACCCTTGGAAACCATAGCTCAATGAGCAAGTGCTTGTTGTACACAAAACCGACGGAAGTGGGCGTAGTGCATAAATACATAATTTTATACTAAAAGAGTTAACATTTCCATAATTTATAGATGTTCAAAGAATGTATTAAAACTTATAGATGTTCAAAAAAAATATTAAAAATATTCCATGTATATCATTTTTTCCAAATTTATTATATTGATAATTTATTCAACTTTCTTGAATCAAAATCATTTTTATTTGTTTAATACAATATTAATGTTTTTATTTTCACCACAATTATCAAAATTTTAGTATAAAAATTTAAACATTATCTTTTACTCCTCTTCTAATAATAGATAATGTTCTTTGTGTAAACTTTAAACGATGTACCTCCCTTCCTCTAATTGATCCACTCATGATTTATAGTGATTACCCCTATTGAAATGAACTAAAATTGATCTTAGAGAAAATAACCATGAGGTTGGACGACCTATGGTTAATAACTTATTATAAAAAATATAATTATAATTAAAAGAAATAATAAATAATAATAATTATATTTAAAATATTTAGTTATTTAAAATTTAATTTAATTATTAAACTCATTTTAACTTTTAAATCAACATTTTTTTTTTTTAAATTAGAAAGTTTTCTTATTTAAAAGAAAAAAAACTATCCTAATTGAGGATGCGAGCATATACTTGGTTGTGAACATAATACATCCATGAGAATGTGAACATGTACTTATTGTGTGAGTGGGTGTTTGTAGAGGTAAGAGACTAAGAGTTGATAAGAGTCATTCCCACTGTGGGTGTTTGTATATCTTAAGAGTTGAAAACAATCATTAGTAGTGATGTTTGAGTCCATTCCGGTGTGGTTGGAGAAATAATTATTTCACAATGAAAAGAACAAAATAGTAAAAAAGAATAATTAGATTGTGTGAACAATCAATAATCAATGTTTAATAATTATTTCTTAACCATTAAATGATATTAATCATTAAAAGATTCAATACTTAATTATTAAATGATATTAATAGTTTTTTTAATGATAGTTTTAAATATTAAATGGTATTAATCATTAAAAGATTCAATGCTTAATTATTAAATGGTATTAATTATTTTTTAATGAAATACTTAATTATTAAATGGCATTAATTATTTTTTAATGATAGTTTTATATAGTTTTGAACATAGTGATGGAAATTCAACATTCTTTGATTCTTTGTTTATAACAGAGCCATGAAGGACATTTAATAGTCCTTAGCTATGTTTTGTGACGCAGATTCAAATTCAAATTGAGAAAATAGAATCTCTATTTAAGATTTTCTATGCTATTTTATATTTGCAATCAAAATACCAAAATATTGAATTCTATGTAATTAGAAAAAAAATCCAATAATAGAGTAGCTATGTACTCTTACTCTCAAACAATTATTTCAATTATCTTTGAAATTATAATTACTACTTAGACAATTACCTTTGAAATCATAATTTATTATCTCAATTATCTTTAAAATTATAATTACTACTTAGACAA
>JZKD02S1473444.1:0-10823 GCA_000966675.3 Picea glauca | reverse complement strand
ATTTGAAACTCCCGAAGCCTGAATCATGGAATAAATCACAATCATTGATTTAAAAGGGTTAGTTCTGATTCGTAGAATTGGGAAAGGACAGATATGAACCTTCAGGTTCAGAAGCACCATCAAGATCTTGAGATCGACAATCATGAAGGATTACAGGGATGGAAAGTACTCGGATGCTAAAAATTTGATAGCATGCCACAATTGAAACCACGGTATTGCAAAAAGGACGTGTGGCAATTGGTAGTGAATTGCGGGGAGAAAAGTGGATTGATCCCAAACCAATTTCGACCGCACTTGAAGTCATGTGTGTACATAGCTCGAGGTCACATGTGGGAAGGATTTAAAGGAGGAGGATCTAGCACCTGAGTCATGATCATTTATTAGTGAGAAGAAGAGATCGTGAGTGTTACAGAACTTGCATCGAGAGACAGAAAAAGCCTGTGTTTATTTACAAGAGATACCATTAAGGTTTCGAGCTAATTCAGCTCCAAGAATTGAAGATCCTTGATCGGGAGGTCACGCAACCTTAAGGAGAAAGGGGGGTTTTCACCAAGTGGTATCGAACCCTGAACAATATTGAAGTTGTACTCAGTGTATAGGAATAGTTGAAGCGATGTCGCCGAGGGTACGTGTAGAACCACCTCTAGAAAACTGTGTTGTAGGAAGAGAAATGAGAGAGCTTCGCACAAGGTTGGAAGCGATGGAAGAAATGAAAAGAAGAACACTTGATGTTGAATACGTCAGTGATGCAGAAAGTGAAGAAGTAGAGGTTGAAGAAGCTACAAGAAAAGATGTGGTTGAAGAACGCTTATTGAAATCTATTGTGAAGTTGGGAGCTAGAGAAAATATGGACGTCCCAATGTATGAAGGTAATTTGGATTTCGAAGAGCTATTGGACTGGATAAGATCCATGGACAAGTATTTTGACTATGAATATGTCGATGAAGGAAGGAAGGTGAGACATGCTGTCACCATATTAAAGGGACATGCAATACTGTGGTGGGATGAACTGCAGGCAAAGAGGAGGAGCAAAGGTAAACAAAAGATAAATAATTGGGATAGAATGGTAGCCAAACTGAAGGATAAATTCATACCTAAGGATTCCTAGATAAATATTTTCATAAAGTTGCAGAACCTGAGACAAAGGGGTATGACAGTGAAAGAGTATACATAAGAATTCTATAGGCTGAATATTAGGACTGGAAAAAGAGAGAAGGATGATGAAAAAGTTTCCAGGTATATAAATGGCTTGAGATATGAAATCTAGGATGAGATCAGCATGATGACTATGATGAAAGTGGAATATGCTTATCAGATTGTACTAAAGGAAGAAGAAAAGTTGGCCAGAAACCAGAGTCAGGGAAACAAAAGTAGAGGCTCAAATAGAGGTAAGGGAATTATCCATGATAAGCCACCAAAACCCAAGGAAGAGAGTGAGAAATCATATGGTCACTTTGAAAGAGGAGTAAGTTCCCAAAGAAGACCATTTGGTGGGAGAAACTCTTTTCCTCGAGGAAGAGGAAGAGGTAGAGGAGGTGGAGTTAAATTTTATGCCTGTGGAAAGACATGACACATGTCCTGGGAATGCCCCGAGAGGAAGAAAGAAGGAGGAGGATAATCACACATTTATGAAGCCCAGAAGAATGTGGAAGCAGAAGCAGCAGAAGGAGGACAAAAATGTATGATGAGGAAAGTTCTTCTAAAGCCAGAGAAGGAAATAGAAGGCTCAGTTTAGTGAATGAGGTTGTTCAGAATTGCTTGTAAAAAAAAGGACAAAGTTTGCAAAATGATTATAGATAATGGGAACACTGATAATTTAGTATCTACAAAAATGGTGGAGAAGCTAGAGTTGGAGACAACTACACACCAAGTCCATATAAATTATCGTGGTTGTAAAAAGGACATCAAGTAATGGTAAGTCAACAATGCAAAGTTGAATTTAAAATAAGAGGCTATAAAGATGGTATTCTGTGTGATGTAATTCCCATGGATTTTTGTCATATTTTGTTGGGAAGACCATGGCAGTTTGATAGGAATGCCATTCATGATGGGCGAAAAAATACTTACACTCTAGATAAAAATGGTAGAACTCACATGTTACTTCCAACAGAAGAGAAGAAATAAAAGGAAGAATCCAGTACAAGAATACTTCTCATGAGTGGGAAGGAACTCTTGAAGGAGATTAATAAAGAACAAGAAATGCAATTTATTTTAGTAAGGAAGCCAATAGTTATCCTTGCCAATACTTCTATGAATGATTTACATGAAGAAATCCAAGAATTGTTAGAGAATTTTGCTGACATAGTAGTGGATGAGTTTCCTCACTCATTGCCACCTATTAGGAGTATTATCCACCATGTTGACTTGATACAAGGAGCTAGTTTACCAAATAAAGTAGTGTATAGGCTGACACCTTGAGAGAATGAAGAAGTTAAGAATCAAGTTTAGGAGTTGTTGGATAAAGGTTTAATCAGGGAAAGTATAATCCCATGTGCAGTGCCAACTGTATTGAGTCTAAATAAGGATGGGGGATGGAGAATGTGTACAGATTATAGAGCCATCAACAAGATAACCATAAAGTATAGATTTTCTTTACCCAGGATGGATGATTTGATGGATTTTTTGAGTGGAGAAATCTATTTTTCAAAAATAGAATTGAAGAGTGGATATCATCAGATAAGAATGAGAGAGGGAGATGAATGGAAGACAACATTAAAGACAAATGAAGGTTTGTTTGAATGGCTAGTCATGCCATTTGGATTTAAAAATGCTCCAAGCACATTTATGAGTTTGATGAATGAAGTACTAAAAGACTTCATAGGTAAATTTGTCATTGTATATTTTGATGATATATTAGCTTTCAGCAAAACAGAGGAAGAACACTTAAAGCACTTGACATTAGTGATGAGGACATTGCAGTAAGAAAAGTTGTTAATAAACTTGAAGAAAAGTTCTTTTATGAAGACAGAACTCATATATTTGGTTTTTTTGATCTCTTCGAATGAATTGAAGATGGATCCAGAAAAGGTGAGAGCAATCAAAGAATGGCCATCACCAAGGAGCATATTTGAGGTGAGAAGTTTACACGGGTTAGCAAGTTTTTATAGAAAGTTTATCAGAAATTTTAGTTGTATATGTGAACCCATGATGGATACTATTAAGAAGAAACAAAAGTATTTTAATTGGACAGAGGAGGGTGAGAAAAGCTTCAAAGTGTTGAAAAAGAAGATAACAGAACAACCAATTTTGGTTTTACCTGATTTTGGAAAAACATTTCAGGTGAGGTGTGATGCAAGTGGAATAGCCATTGGAGCAATTTTGAGTCAAGATAATAGGCCAGTTTCTTATTTTAGTGAAAAGTTGAATGACGCTAAGGAGAAATATTCTACATATGAAAAGGAGTTTTATGCAATGATTCAAGCTTTGAGGAAATGGAGACATTATTTAATTCCAAAAGAGTTTGTCTTGTATAGTGATAATCAAGGTTTACAATTTATTACTAGGAAAGAAAAGTTGAATCAGAGGCATGCTAAGTGGGTAGAATTCATGCAGAATTGTACTTTTGTCATTAAAAATATTTATGGAAGTGTTAATAAAGTTGCATATGCTTTGAGCAGGAGGAATTTGGTTGTACAATAATTCCAAGTGAATACCTTAGGGTTTGAGAACCTTAAGGAAATGTATCAGGAAGATCCAGATTTTAAGGAGGCTTATGAAGTATATGAAAATCCTTCGTTGAGGGATAAAAAATCATGGGTACAATATTTGATCCAGGATGGATTGTTATTTAAAGGAAGCCAATTGTGTATACCAAGATGCTCAATGAGAGATAATTTGTTGAAAGAAAAACATAGTGGAGGTCTAGCCAGACATTTCGGTCATGACAAAACATTTGCACAGCTAAGTAGTTTGTATTATTGGCTAGGTATGAGGGTAGATGTGAATAAATTTGTAGATCGATGTAATATTTGTCAACATGCAAAAGGAAAGAGACAAAATACTAGTTTGTATCAGCCATTGCCTATTCCAGAAAGGCCTTAGGATGCAATTAGTATGGATTTTGTATTGGGATTACCTAGAACCTAGAAGGGACGTGATTCCATATTCATTGTTGTCGATAGATTCTCTAAGATGGAAAATTTCATACCATGCCAGAAAAAAAATGATTCTACACACATAGACAATGTGTTTTTCAAAGAAATTGTGAGATTACATGGATTGCCCAGAAGCATAGTCTCAGATAGGGACACTAAGTTTGTAGGAAACTTTTGGAGAAATCTATGGAAGAGGCTGGGAACTAATTTGTCTTTTAGTTCATCATATCACCCTCAGATAGATGGACAGATTGAAGTGGTGAATAAGAGTCTGAGAAATTTGTTAAGGAACTTAGTCACTGAACAAGGTCATTAGTGGGATCAAATTCTGGCACAGGAAGAATTTGCATTTAACAATTCAGTTAATAGAAGCACTAGAAAAAGTCCATTTGAGATAGTATATGGAATACAGTCAAGAGGGATTGCAGAATTGAGAGAGTTGAAACAAGGTGAATTCAGGAGCGCTGGAGTAGAAGATTTTTCTACAGAAATGCAAAGACTTCATGATCAAGTTAGGAGGAAGATACAGGATAGTAATCAAAAGTATAAGGACAAAGTTGATAAGAAAAGAATGGAAGTTCAATTTGAAGTGGGAGATGAATTTTTAGCTCATTTGAGGAAGAAGAGGTTTCCAAGAGGAACATATAATAAGTTGAAGATGAAGAAGATAGGACCATGCAAGATCCTTAGGAAATTTGCAGCAAATTCTTATGAGATAGAGTTTCCAGGCAATGTTGGAATATCACCAATATTCAACGTTGCAGATTTGTATCCTTATAACAAAGATGACGTAGGAGAATTAGATGATCAGGAAGAGATTAAATGGGAAGAATAGATGCCCATAGTAGAAAAACCTCAGATGGAGAAAATATTAGGACAGAGAGTTGGAAGGAAAACCAGAAGAAAGATGCATCATGAATATTTGGTAAAGTGGAAGGATCACCCTGTGGAAGATTCAAGTTGGGTAACTGAACCTAATATTTTGAAGCATGGAAAGATTGTGCGAGAGCTCATGGATAGGATTCCATGAATATTTTGGCCAGCGGAGTATGATGCAGGAGCATTGCTATCAAATCAAAACAAGCATACATGGAAGTGAAGTCAACACATCAACGCATTGAAAGAGCCAAACCGACTCTTAACCAACTTGGTGGCAATGTGGAGATTTTTTTAATCTCTCGTTAATTAATTATATGTATGTAAAGTCGGGCCACTGTTTTGAACTGATGGATCATTGTAAATCCTTACACTATTGTAATATATTACAGGTGTAGTATATTAGCCCGTATTATTCATTAGGTTGCATTAATTAAGATGAATAGGTAACCACTTGAGTAGAGTCCGATAGAATTTCGATAGGAGGAAGAAGAGCGAGGAAGATCTGGGTCCTTAGACAATTTTTCATTGTAGTTTTGTAAGAGACAGAAGTTGTAATAATGTATTTATTTCTAAAATGACTAGAACAGAGAAAATTTATCCAATTATATAGTGTTGATACTATTTTACAGTTTTATTGTTGTTATGTGTTTTGTGGATGTATGATGTTCATGGTGAAGGAATGAATTTATGAAGAATTGAATTATTTCCAAGTGTTTTCTCTTCTGTAAGTTATGCAAGGAGTGTGTGTGAGAGAATCTTTTTCAACTCGAAGCTCAGAAGAGATAGCGTGGAACTTTTGTATGCAGAGTATGCATATTAAGTGCAAGGAGTGCATATGCGAAGTATTTGACATGCAGAAATAACTCAGGTTTTTCTCATAAGAAAGTATAGAGGACAGTTGCAAGGAGTGCACAGGACCAGAAATCGACTAAGTGTCAAAGAAATCCTTCATAAGAAGAATTTGTGGAAGTTGGACAAGATAAAGGGTTAAGATCTATCCAAGAGGAGCCGAAGGAAACACAGACCGTTTATTTAAGGAGGGATACGTGTCAACAGATCGTAAGCTTTGGGTAAATTGAAATTGGGTTTTGATTGCAAATTGAGACTGCCAAAACTTGAAGACACGAAGAAAATATGGACCGTCAGATCCAGAGGGACACATGGCGACAGATCACAAACTTCGGATAATAATATTCTGGGAAGTTGAGAATTGAAATCTCCGAACCCCGAAGGTACGAAGTAAATTATAACCATCGATTTGAGGAGGACAAATGTCAACAAATATTTTATTTCGGGAGATATCCATTGTGGAGAAAGGAGGAGTTGAGATTTGAAACTCCCAAAGCATGAATCATGAAATAAATCACAACCATTGATTTAGAAGGGTTAGTTTTGATTCGTAGAATTGGGAAAGGAAAGATATGAACCATAGGGTTTAGAAGCACCATCGAGATCTTGAGATCGACCATCACGAAGGATTGCAGGAACAAAAAGTACTCGGATGGTAAAAATTTGATAGTGGGCTGCAACTGAAACCATGGTATTGCAAAAAGGACGTGTGTCGATTGGTAGTGAATTTCAGAGAGAAAAGTGGGTTGATCCCAAACCACTTTCGACCGCACTCGAAGTCATGTGTGGACATAGCCTGAGGTCACATGCAGGAAGGATTTAATGGAGGAGGAGCTAGCACCTGAGTCGTGATCATTCAATAGTGAGAAGAAGATATCGCGAGTGTTACGTAACTTGCATCGAGAGACATAAAAGGAATGTGTTTATTTACAAGCGAGACCATTAAGTTTTCAGAGAGCTAATTCAGCTCTGAGAATTTAACATCCTTGACCGGGAGGTCATGCAGCCCCAAGGAGAAAGGGGGGTTTGCATCACAACCCCTTAGTCAATAAAAATTACAAATATATGTAGAAAATACTCTTCCCCAAGTTGAGTAGGTCATGCTCAACCATTACCCCAAAGATAGACTTAGTTACATTAGGATAACAACACGTTTGGAGCTTCCTGCTAGAAAATATGAATCAATTTGTTGGAAAATAGGGGTCAAAGATAACATCATATATATCGAATAATGATAGTTGTTACAAAAATGAGAGAGGTTTTTTTATATGAACCCATTCTTGAGAAAAAAAATTTAGTTTTCGAAAATTCCTCTCCAGCATATCAGGATCTGTGCCCAAAGCTAATGACTAAAATAGAAAATCATTAAATGTTTAAATCTAAAAATAGGCTGTAAATATCCATTCGAATCTTCCAAACCATGACACATGTGAAGAAATTGAGAGAGGATTTTGTGAATGGTGTCGTGATTGAATAAATCCCCTTTCATTTTTCAAATATTCCTTTCCATTTTGTCAAAAATGGAGTTTGAAGTTTATTGAAAAAAATAGTCATTTCCAAAACTTGTGTAGCGAACTTGCAGAGTGAGGTTCCTTTTGACATTTTATTTGGATTTGATTAATGTTTGAAGGTCACTGATTGATATTTTGACAGTACAAATGATGATAAGCAGCCATAGGACCACTTCATTACCCTTTCAAACACCATTTTCTTCAACATCCTAATATATGTCAAACACTCGATTTAGACTTTGACCCTTGAGCAAATTATAGGACACTAACATCAGCTCCAATGGAGATGTTTTCCTCCCTGTGAGGTAGCAAAGAAAATGTAGACTAGGTGCTTGATCCGTTGGTTTGTTCCCAAACTAAAGACTGCAACTTGCTCTAACCTATGACCTTCTCCAAATGAAACCAAACTACAACCCAAACTGAAACTACAAGCTAAAAGGTTTCTCATACCTCTAAGCTTATTTATATACATATCATCCTACTCTAATAGATAAATATCTATTAGATCAAATGATATAAAAATGCCAATGCAACCAATCCATTAGTTGCTCAACTAATATGGATGTTTGACTATGCTTCAGCAAGATAGAAACCAGAAAATATAATAGTATTGGCAACTGATAATACATCGTATTTCTACATTGAAAACATGGCTGAAAATTTAAGCTGAAAAAACCCTCCATGTAGTCATCTTTGGGATCAATAAAGACATGATCTGTTTGTTGATCCTCAAAGTATTTTGTGACTAGATCATCATGGTTGAATTTTTTGGATGTATTCTCGATGTCAAACCATAGCTTCAACTGTGAATTGTCAAACTCAACTTCATTCTCAAAATATATCTCAATCTTGATATAAAAGGGAAACACTTATTTTTCTTGTTTAGGTGGGAAAAGGTTTTCAAGAAACTGATTTTGATAGTTAAAATTGTGGGACTGAATTTGAGTGTCTAAGACCTCAATATATTTCTCAAGTTTATCAGCAAATGCTTCTAAAAAACAACTCCTTTCCTTGAAACATTTGCATGAACGTAAATATTGGGGTAGAAAATTTGAGAAATAATATTCCACTTGATAATCATCAAACATATCAAAATGTTCTCTAAAACTTTCAATATAAAGAGGGTCTTCCACATACCCTGTCATCTTGAAGAAACCAGATCAACAATTTAATCTCTGAATACCTCAGACAGTGGAGTCGCCATGAAAATTTTGAGCTCTAGATTTTTCTAAATTGGAGTCGCCAGGTGAGTGGTACAACCTTCATGTGTTTGTCTTATGTTTACCGTAAAAAATCAATTCTGAACTTTGTTGTTTCTCCCAGGGAATATTTCACCTTCTCTCCCCAGCAACAAGGCCAAAATGTTATCACTCTGTAAATTGTTTGGGTTGAGGAAGCAAATCACAGAGGTAACCTTCAAACCAACTTTAGGCTTGGAATCTAGCCTTTCCAAACTAGAGAGGGATATCTCACTATGTATTAGTCTCATTGGCCAGATCTAAAATGGAAATAAGGTTTTAATATGTGGTTGATAGCAGAGGTGAAAAATAATCCACTGGGCATGGAGTCAAATTTACTGCAAAGGGAACTATCAATGACTGGTAGTAGAGCTATCAAGGAAATAGAGGCAAGGTAGATGATGTTTTATCAGTGAATGAGATTGTAGAAAAATGGTGGTAGAAAAGGGAATTCAACAACCCATTACACTAAGAGCATCTAACTGAGGACGAATTCTTAATGCAACTTTAGAAGAAATTTATGGAATGTTTAATTGCCATGAATCGGAGCAACCAACATGGATGACTTATGATCATGTACATTCCAATCAAACATTGAAGAACAAACATTTAAATTAAAACTAATATAAGAGTTACATACACATAGAAAGGGACACACTTCAAAAACACCATCACAAGAATCTCTGGTAAGAGTAACTCTAGACTTCTGACTGATATTCCATTATAATTTAGAAAGATTAGAAAATGCTCGAAATAAATCTCCTCTATGCTTCTGCCAACCCCTTATTCAATCAAAATTACATATATATATATATATATAATATTCTTCCCCAATTTGAGGAGGTCTATCTCAACCATTACCCCAAATATAGACTTAGTTACATTAGGATAGCAACACATTTAGAACTACCTGCCAGGAAATATGAATCAATTTGCTGGAAAATAAGGGTCAAGTATTAAATCATATCTCTCAAATCATGATGTATTTTACAAAACTGAGAGACATTTTTGTATATGAAATCATTATTCAGAAAAACCTTTTTCAGTTTTCTAAAATTCCTCTCCAGTGTCTCAGGATCTGCACCAAAAGATAATGACTAAAACAGGAAATCATTAAATGTTTAAATCTAAAAAATAGGTTGTAAAGATCTACTCAAATCTTCCAAAACATGACACCTATGAATAAAATGAGAGAGATTTTTGGGAATGGGCTCATGTTTGACAAAACACTCTTTCATTTTTAAAATATTCCTTTCCATTTGGTCATAAATGGAGTTTGAAGTTTATTGAAAAAACAGTCATTTCTAGAACTTGCGCAGCGAACTTGCATAGCAAATTCGCGGAGAGAGGTTCCTTTTGAAATTTTATTCTATTGTTTGGATTTGATTAATGGTTGAAGGTCACTGATTGATATTTTTACACTTGAGATGATGATAAGAAACCCTAGGACCACTTCATTACCCTTTCAAACACCATTTTCTTCAACATCCTAATATATGTCAAACACTCGATGCAGACTTTGACCCTTGAGAAAATTATAGGACACTAACTCCTTATAGTTCCAATATGACTTTGCGTTCAAACCCCATATTCTTATTCTCAAGAATTATGACCTTTACCTATGGGACTCCCTCCGAGTCTTAGTTAAGTTATTTTCTGACTCTCTAAAAAACGAAAAGATTGTCGAGTGAACTTGTCGTTTTCACACTTGTTAAATGGATTTGAAAGGATTTCTATTTGGTGTAATTTTAACCATTTTTCAGACCAAGTAGACTACTTACGAAAAAAGGAATAATCTAGTCATCATTGGCTAAAAGATTTCTCATGGGTATTATTTTATACTTTTTCGGGCCTAGGAGTCTAAATCTACGAAAAAGGACATTCTTTGGAGTTAAGTTGTAATCGCATTCCATCATCTTTCTTGCAATATTGAGCCTATTGTCGGTGTTGGCATAGGGGCAGACCCAGGGTTCAGCTCCAAGAGTGCACCAACAAGCCCTATCTACTGGCTCTTTCGGCAACACCTGCGAAGCAGATGCAGTCTCACCCGAGGTATCTATGAGCAGGGATGATTTTAAGGGTGGATTTTTTTTTTTAAATGTAGAAACCTTAGGGAATCTTACTAATCCTTCATATACCAACTATAAATGTTTGGCGATATTTTTGTAAAAATATTCAAATTTATAAGGATTTTATATAGTTTTTATAAACTTTTGGCGATTTTTAAGGTAAAATAATTTTATCCTATAGAA
>JZKD02S1473433.1:0-10823 GCA_000966675.3 Picea glauca | reverse complement strand
ACGCTTTTCCCTCTCCCCCGGGCACTCAATGCAATGGATACCATTTCTTCCTAAGGAGGGAGGATTGATCCAGGTGGATATCGGTGGCCACCCACCTTTTCCAACTGGCTCAAAACAGTTTTCTCGCAATTTTGGTAATTTACTATTTTTAGTTGTTTTTAACTTCCAAGGTCATTTTGAGGGCCTAAATGAAGTTTTTCAGGATAGAGCTTCTCATTGATAGTCGAGGGCATGATTGAGCCCCAAAAATGAATCTCCTATATCATACCTTTCCAATGGGCTATAATGCACCTAAAACAGAGTTCGTATGCAAACGTTGTGACCCCGGGAAGTTGATGTACTAACATACCCAAATGGGGCCCACATGACTTTTGGCACTTCATCTCTTAGGGTTAGGTTTTTGGATGTCTAGGGTTTTTGGAATTCCTATTTATTGTAAAAATACCTTCAGAGCCTCATTATAATCATATTATTGTGAATGCGAGTAGCCGTCACATCTCTTCTCAGAGATAAGATGTCACCATTCTAGCGAGTCTTTCACTCTGTATTTTTACAGTCTATGTACATTTATTTCATTAATAGAAATCGTGTATTACTGTATATATGTGTTTATGGTTTCATATTTGATACATTTCTATTATATTATTGAATATCTGCGATATCTTTGGGCATTTCTTTATTATATCTCGGCACTAATTTCGTGTCGGAAATATATCTGGATCAGTGGTATGAGAGCAGGCTGCTCTTGATCATTCTTTAGTGAATGTCCCCGACGATTTCCGAGTATAGAAAGTTGGGTCTCAATATTGTCTCTATTGATGAAAATCGCTCCCACACACCCAAGAAACCCTCAATGGCAGAAGAAAAGAAAAATGACAGAGCAGACGATCCTATCAATCTGTTGCTTGCACAAGCTCTCACACGACAGAGGGAAAAAATGATGGATAATTTTTCCCACATCCTTCAATGCCTATCGATAGCATTAGGCGCATATTCATCAAGCGGACACTTTGGAGGAACCTCTCCTTTCAAGGTACAACTTAATTTTGATATTCATGTATTTGAAGGACATATAGATGCAGAAGCCCTAAACAAATGGTTAAACCTGCGAGAAGGTTATTTCTTTGTTCACTATTTTTCAGACAGAGAAAATATCACCTTCACACTCCTTAAAGATCTCCCTCATGTCACTTGGGATATTTTTGTGGATGCAGTAAAGGAACAATTTTACCATGTTGGCAACTATGAGGACCAGTACATGAGATGGACCACACTGCGGCAAGAGAGGGGCCAAGCAGTTCTGGATTTCACCAATACCTTCCATACCTTACACACCAAGTTGGGTATCAAAGACTCTGAATGACATTTGGTTCTGAAATTCCACGGGGCTCTTCACAGATACATCCAAACTGAAATGGATTTTCTATACATCTCATCACTTGGTGTTGCTTATCGATGTGTTGTTAAAATCGAGCAGAAATTTAAGCATTAGAAAAAACGAGAGTTTGGGTCTGTAAATCCGCAACAACCAAAGTATGACAAATATGGCCCTAACAAACAGTCTCCCTAAAACTAGTCCAAGCCACAGGAAAAGAAGGATCACGGGAAGACAAAGAAGGACACCCAAAAATGGTGTGATTTCCACAAAATCCCCTAGCACAACACTAATGAATGACGATTAAAATAGTCATGGGTGGTCGAGATCAAAGACAAGGAGTTGAACCCTGATTCAAAATATGATTCTGAAAATATTGGTAAAAGACAGATCATCGACATAGACCCCACTACTATTGTCATGACCGCAGTAATTCAACCAGAAGAACCAATAGATCCTGAAGAGGGGGAGCGTCATTTTCATTCACAGATGTGGGTGAAGGGGACCCCGCTGCATTTTATTGTTGATAGTGGAAGACAGAAGAACCTAATCTCAATAGAGGTCATCAAAACGTTGGGATTGGCGATAACACCACACCCATAGACATACAACATCAAGTGGCTTCTCAAAGGATGCGATCTTCATGTCAGCAAGCATTTACGATTTTCATACAACATCCAGCCCTTCAAGGATGAGGTATTATGTGATGTTGACCCACTGGATGTTTGTGATGTTCTCTTGGGACAACCATATATGTGGAAGCACCATGTTGTTTATGAGTCTCGACCCTACAATGTCATTGTTTCTCTGGGGGGTCATCTCTATAGAATACCAGAGGTATTTCTCACTATTGTTCCACCTAAAAATTGTCGCAAGGTAGTATCTCATACTACAAAATTTAGCTTCTTCACAATTCGTTCAAAGGGTGAACAAAAGGAAACTACAACCACTACAACCTTGCCCTAAGCACGTTCTATCCAACAAAACCAGGTTGACAAGGTTGCAGAAAAGTGTAAATATTCCTTCTGCACACATGCATCTCATGTAGCTAGACTGGAAAAAATAGTCCAACCCTTCCAGCCACATGCTTGTGACAACCTTCAACGAGCTAAGAAGTGCAACTTCTCCAACAAGGCCAGCAGCTCACCAAGATGCAAATTCAACAAACATGTTTCCCTCTCCCCATGGCACTCAACGCAATGAATACCATTTATTCCTAATGAGGTAGGATTAATACAAATGGATATTGGTGGCCACCCACCTTTTCCAACTGGCTGAAAACAATTTTCTGGCAATTTTGGTAATTTTCTATTTTTAGCAATTTTCAACTTTTGGGACCATTTTGAGGGCCTGAATGAAATTTTTTCTAGATCGAGATCTTAAATGATAGTCAAATTCATGATTGATCCCCCAAAATGAATATCCTCGAAAATACCTTTCCAATGGGATATCATACGCCTAAAATGGATTTCGTATGCAAAAGTTATGACCCTGGGAAGTTGATGTACTAACTTACCCAAACGGGGCCCACATGACTTTTGGCGCTTCATCTCCTAAGGTTAGTTTTTTGGATGTCTAGGGTTTTTTTCATTATTTTTTATTTTAAAAATGTCTTTAGAACCTCATTGTAATCATCTTGTTACGAACGCGAGTAGTCATCACATCTCTTAGAGATAAGTTGCCACCATTCTAGCGAGTCTTTCACTCTGTATTTTTACAGTCTTTGTAGACTTTATTCATTAATATAAATCAAGTATTAATGTATATCTGTGTTTATTGTTGCATCTATGATACATTTATGTTATATTATTGAATATATATGATATCTCTGGGCATTTATTTATTATATCTCCACTCTCATTTCGTGCCAAAAATAAATCTGGATCAGTGGTATCAGAGCAAGATGTTCTTGATCTTTTTTCAGTGTGTTATCACCCCATAAATTATGGGAATCAGTTGATGACTTGGATATTAACTGTATCTGGTGAGTTTGTGGACAAATGATATTTCATTCTTCAAATAATTTGTAAAAAGAAAAGAAAAAAGAAAAATAAAAGAAAAGAAAAGAGGGCAAAAAGAATTGGAACAAAAAGCCCCATGCAATAATAGTAACTTGGTCATACCTTTCAAGCATGACCAAGTTCTTTTAAATTTTCAATGTTGATAGGTTAGTGAATACATCTGATCAGACCATCTAATCATGTTCAGATAGCCCCTACGATAGAATTAGTGAATAAATCTGACCAAACCATCTAATCCTGGTCAGATACCCCCTAGGAAGAATAATATCTTAACCCAACAGTTTAATATGGGTTAATTGCCTTGTGAAAGTAGGATAGGATGTATATTAATTTATTTGTTTGCCTTCCCAAAATAAAACCCACCTGAAGAAAATGCCATATCAAGTCTTCATTACCTAAGGATATATGAAATGATGTCCCCTTGGTGGTGTCTAAGACAAAATTAAAAAAAAAACCCATAAGAAAGCGCTAATCCTAAGTTTTTTCCTACACATGACCTTTTTCGCTCCCGACCTATGTTTCAGTCACCTTTCAATGGTCCAGATCACTGATTTAAAATCAATGGCTCATTTAGTATTTTGGACACCCCTTAGCGTTCTGTTTTTAATGGCAGGGGGGTGGGGGGGGGGGTCCAGAATCGGGGATAATGTTTACGCAAATCTGGACGATCCAGGGCAGGGCGCATGGATCAACGGCCCTCATCGAATTCTGGACCCCCCCTCTGTTCTGCCTTTAATGGGGGGGGTCCAAAATTAGTAATAACTCGGGCGCACATCTGGACGACTCAAAAGAGAGCGCTCAAATCTACGGTTCACATCAAATTCCGGACCCCCCCCTTCGTTCTGCCTTTAATGGACGGGGGGGGGGTCCGGAATGGGTATTAATAAATGTGCTAAGATCTGTGGTCAGGAAACCAGCACGCAGATCAACGGATCAAAATGGTTTTCAAACCCCCCCTGGTGTCCTACCTTTAAACAAAAGAGGGGAGGGTCCGAAAAGGATATTTCTTTCGGCGGGCCCCTGTTCATACGTGGTGTCGTTTTAGNTATTTCAGCGGGCCCCTGTTCATACGTGGCGTCGGTTTAGTGGTTCTCAAGTCCCATCCTTCACATGTTCCCTGACATCCCGTCGCCCCTGATGCCATCTTCCACTGATTCCACTTGTTCCACTTGCTCCCGGGGTCAGGTCACCTCCCATAACTTCTGTCAGTCCATGTTGTCAGTACCATAACCCCCTTCACTCATGAACAGCCTCCTTTGGCGATGTTAACCTCCAATCACCAACCTCCATGTCAGTCGTCCGTATACTTTGGTCATCGTCACCTGACATATCACCCCAAGTTGCCCGTTGTCCATTAATAACTGGATGATATGCCCATTGTCATGCTGACCGTATCTCCCGCGCCAAACCGACCCCAATTTTGAATATAACTACTATTTTCCCTTTTTATTTGTTATTCATCCATCATGCCAGAAACCTCCTATTCCTCCATTGCTCCCACGTCACCCCCACCTACAGTCCAGTTGACCCCACTAACGTATTGTTTGTTGCAGGTACAGTTGCTAAAATGGTGTCAAAGACGAAGCAATCGGAAGAAGAAGAAAATCCTTTTCTTCCTCCCCCCGTTGACCAGGATAAAATTCCCTTGGTCGATAAAGATCGGCTGATAGCGGATACTATCTGCAGTTTTGACTTTTTTGATTTACAGTCATGGCAACGGGAGGTATTCCTGGACCAGAGTGACAAAATTGGACTCTGGGAGTCCAATTTGCCCCTGTATCTCTTTCCCCAGATTCATCATTTCCCATAATTCTCCCTTAAATGCCAGGCCCATTACATACCTAAACAGAAAGCCATCATTTCTTCATCTGGAGACGTCCTTTTCTTCATCACCCCCGAAGATATTGACCAGATGATGCAAGTTACCCGTGTAGAATCTACTTCCCCATTCAGTTTAGAAATCCTCATTGAGCTATATCAGAGAATGACATTCCCTCAGAGGGCTCATATCTTCAAGATTTTTCTCCCCACTTCCGATCCGATCCCGTCAACCAACCCTCCGTACCTTTCTTCCATGTTTTCCACCCAAGGAAATCAAATTATCTCTTCCCTGTGTGCCTTGCTTGGTTACTATTCTGATCAATGGGTAGACGAGCCCATCCTGGGTTTTTTGTCCATTTTCTCAAATGATGAACAGCCAACCATGCAATTCGACTACAGCACCTTCTTAGCCAATAACATCCATGAGAAATTTGTAAATTTCGACACCGAGGGCATGTTCAGGTATTCATCCATTTTGGCTTACATGTTCGTCTATTTTCAAGCCGACAGGTTCAATTTCTCCATGCAGAAGATGGACGCCGACGGGAAACCCCAGCCTGTCACAGCATGGACTTCTCTTTTGAGGTGTAATTCGGCCGAATACGACTTCAAAGCTTTTATCGATCAGTTTTACCATCCGGTGGTTAGCATGTTGAGTGGTCGGCCTGAGCCATGAATAAATGAAGAAGTCTAGAGGATTCTGCATCTCTCAGACAATGCAAAGACCGGAGATAGGTACCTTTACCAAAATTATACCGAAATAAAAAATTTTGGGTGCGAGTTGGCACCTTATAAGCTGCCGAGATGTGTACTGGTAAGATTTTTTGCATTAGAATATATTAGGCAGATTATGAATTCTGATGATATTCACTTTGTTTCTCTAAAAAAGAAACAACAATTGAGGATTAAAGGGCAGATAGGTTCTTTTATCTGCAATAGTAGAGGTGCTGGCGAGGAAGCTGACAGAATATTGAAGGAGATGAAATTATTCAAGAGTTTCGCCTGGCACTACGATCCATATGGGATCATCTCTGAAATGAGGGTGAACAACAAGAGCGTTCCGTATGTACATGAGCCCAAGCCAGAGATCAAGAAATTTGCAAATCAGACAGAATGGGAGCCCGATACTTTGATTGACGAGGAACAGCAGACCGAGGTAAAAAAACAGACACCCTCGACAAGTGCGCTACCCGCTACCACACCTCAAGTTAACAAAGAGAAGATACCCCGACAGGAGTCATCTCCTCTGGTAACAGAGGTGTCATTAGAGGAATTCCAAACACACTCCAAAAAGCCAAAGACAGTGTCAGTGCCTGGCACAACAATAGAACAGGAAGTTGCTACCACCACAGTAAGTACCACAATGATCAAGCGAGTCACTCTACCTTTTGGATCAAGTCATCATAAGGGAATAAATACAGTACTAAAATCTACAGATTCTCCCTTAGATACCCCACCACGCAAGACTGGGCCCAAGTTGGGCATTTTTTAGAAATATGACTTGATCAAGAAAAATAACCAGACACTCACTAGCATCACTTATGCTCAATTCCAGAAGCAGTCTTCCACAGCCCAGCATAGACTTCTTTCTGCATTTGATACAGAAAAGGGTAGGATGCATATGTCTTACCTCCAAGCACAAGTGTCGGATCCCAAGGTCATATCAGATTACAAAAGGGCTACCGTTGAGTTCCAGGTCAAGGACGTGCATCCAACAGACCAGATGGATCTGCATAAGCAAACTGGGGAGATGGTTTTCCACACTTTGGCTCACGCTACAGCATCTGCATCAAAATTTCGGGTAGCTTTGAGCAATGCCCAGATCCAACTGAAGCTAGAGAAAATATCATCTTTCGTGAAAGACAACAAAATCAAGACGTTGGAGGAGCTGTTCCTCAAGATCGGTTATGACCCTGCAAACGTCAAGGTTGTCGAAGAAATGATCAAAAATAAAAATGCAGACATCGCATCCTTAAGGAAGCAGCTAAAGCTCCCTCCAACAGAGGACCCACAGACAAAGGAGATAGTCGAAAAGGAAGGGGAAAAGGATGAGATGTTAAAATTACTCATGGAGCAGAATGCTCAGCTAAAGAAAATGGAGGTTCAGATGGAAAGACTGCTAAAAGAGAAAGATAAGACAAAGACAATGGAAGGAATCCCATTAAGTGCTATCCCAATTGCAGGATTGAGCATAGCAACAGTGACAGCTATTCCGTCTACAACAACAGTGCAACTACCAGAAGGAACCACAGACTTGGCCAAGTCTATGGAAAGAATGAACCTGCAGGAATCTAAAATCAGTAGGCTCAAGAAAGAAGTGGAGAATCTCCAGGAGTTAAAGGTTTCCTTCCAGACAAGTCTATCCAGAGAGAAACAGCTAAATGAGCAAATCAATAAGGAGTTACAGCAGCTCCAGAAACAGACAATGGCCGAAAAGACTTTGGCAGAGGTGAAGGCGATTGTGTGGACTGATATTTCCAAGTCCATGAATGAAATCTAGCCAATGGTTCAAATCATGTTTGAAAAAAATGAGTTGCTCGAGAGGAGCAAACAGGCTGTGGAGAAAATCAGAATTGAGCTGGGAGACATGCCAGCACAAGCAAATGAAATCATAAGGTTCATGAATTCCAAGACCAGGGAGGAACTTGAAGAATTAAAGATTGAGGATAGGACAGAAACTATATTGGAGGTGAAATGGGTTCTAACCAAAAGAGGCCTCATGCTTCAGCTTGAGGAAAAGATTCAAGTCATGGATCAAGGAGTGCAGAAGTTTTTCAATAAAATCGATACTCTCCGGAGGAAGGGCTTACCTAGCCTGAAGGTCATCAATGATAAATTAATGACGCTCCCTGACTACAAGAAGAGGTTGACAGAAATATCTAAGGATAGTTCAAAGTTTGAAGGGGTACAAGGGAGTATCACAGGTAGAGCCTTCATGGAGGCACTGCAGTTGGATATTAGTATCCAACACAAAATTAAACACATATTCGCCATCAAGCCTACATTTGCTAAATATACGGACATTGATGAAGTGTATAGGAGATTGCTTAAAGTCACAGTGCCAGGTCATATCAGATGGGAGGATGTGTGTGATCTACTAGATTAGCATATGAGCTGACACGATCAAGTCACCTGTCCAGTTAGAAGAAGATGCGAAGGCACCTCGCCAACGGCCTACCCCTGAAACACCGCATGCAGTTGTAATGAGTCATCAAACAGTTTTTTATTAGTTAAAGTAGTTAGACTAAAAATAGAATCAGCACGTCCGGATCATTTATGATGGGAACGTTTGTATTTTGAGATTATAAATACTTCACTTTTGGAAGTATTGTGGGTTGTTGATTCGCACACCCTACTACTGTCAAACTGTACTATTTTTGAAGAGATCTGCCATTAATAAAGAAGAGGCACTTTACAGGATTCTTGCGTATGTTCATTGGTGATGTCAATCTTCTATGTTGAATTTTTTCTTTCTTCGTAATCATTTTGTATTTCTGGAACTAATCTTTATGAATAGCGTAATGTTGCAGGATTTATCTCTGATACCCTATTTCCAATTCTAAAGATTTTAATGTTTATATTCTAATATCTTCAATTAAGAAATTCTTAACTGCTTGTTAGTTGAAGTTATTTTCCTTATCTCTTCTTCTGTCCATCATTTTAATTACTAGAGATCCAGTGACTATATTATCTTGCCTTGTGAAGGACTTCTTTGGCGTTTTTGGTTGTTTCTTAAACATTAATCAAATACAAACCCCATAGCCCAATGGATGTGTGAACTGTCTCAACCAAATTACAAACTCTTTTTACAACAAAACCCACATGTTCTTTTTACCTAGATTAATATCTGAAGTTAAGAAACAAAGCTAAATCATAAAGAGAGATCCCTCTCTGAAGCTGGAAGGGATAGATTCCAGTTTTAAAAGCGGTTGGATAAGGTTACCTTAGTAGATTTCTTCTTTTCAACCTCTAGGAAATTTACGAAGTGTTAACATAAATGGCGACTCCGCTGGGGAGGAACTAAAACTGGATGCCTCACTTTCCTCTCCCCTAAAGAAAGTTTGACCCTGAGAAGAAAGTAATGATTAGAGGTTGATTAGCTCTGTACATATTATTTTCAGAATCTCCCTTTGAAACTTTTCCCACTCTCATTGTTCCTCTATGACTGTCCCTGCAGCAGTACAACCTAATATCGATCCCGGACTAGCGAATCAAACGCATATTGCGTCCAACCTTTTCGACATAATCCTCAAAACTTCTAATAACTAGGAATAACTCGAACGTTCATGGGCAGCCATTGAGCGAGACATAGCTACTCAGGAACAATTGGAAGCTAGACGACTTCAACGTAGAAATCGCCCCTAGTTTCCTTCACTAAAAAATAAAAATATATATATATAAACCAAAAAGAGTTATGGCTCCCAAGAAAGTTCACACTCAATCTCATCCTGACCTAGAACCCTCTACAGCGATAGATAATCCCGAGCAGTTGTTAAGGCGAAATACCTTAGCTACCAGTTCAGCGAGTTATACTCTCCTTCACAAGTCTCCTTCTTTTTCATGAGAACCAGATACCTTTCAAAACCTTGATCTTGATCTTCTTCCTCCCCGAAACCTTGTTAGAACATAGGCTAAAACTTTCATGTCTAAGCTCATCTTTGACCCAATTGCGTTGCAACCCTGAACCCCTGAAGTCTTGTCTCCTACAACTAAACTACAGACCATTACCTCAGTGTCATCTAACCCTTCATCGACTTTGTCTTCCGTCACCGCCTCTCCAACCATCCAGGTCATCATCCCACCTCCTCCACCGGTCATGGCAGCCTGATATGCCCCATTGGTGCTGGCCGCACCACTACATGCCATGCCCCAAGAGTACCAGATGAGACTTCCGCAGTTTGATGCAACCAGACCTTTAAACGCACAACAACATGTGGATAAAATGAACGACTACTTGGATTTGAAAGAAGTTGACGAAGTTGACGTTCAAATGAGGCTTTTTGCTCAGAGTCTGACCGGAGACGTCAAGAAATGGTTCAATGCTTTACCTGCTGCATCAATCCCTGACCTTGTCGCATTCCAAAGAAGTTTTCTTGACCAGTGGGACGTAAAGAAAAACCCTCTCCAAATACTGTCAGAATATGAGAACATAAAAAGAAATCAGGGGGAGACAGTGCAAGATTATTGCACACGTTTTAACAACTTGTATAATGCCATCCCAATGGAAATCAAACCTCCCCAGGGTTTGGCATTGATCAAATTCCCTGATGGATTTGATGATGACATGTCTTACCAATTAAGAGAGAGAAATGATGCCACCCTAGAAGAAATGCAAAAAAGTGTTATTAGTGTGGAGGCTAATCTGTTAGCGAAACGGGCCCGTCAAAGGTCAGAAAGGAGAGTCACGATCAAAGAAGAACCCTCTACGTCAAACAATGATTCCAAATTAGATTCTCTGGTCAGGAATTTGGAATTATTGCTATAAAGAATGAGTATTTCTGACAGAAATCCTCCGAGGGACAACACGCCTGCCCCTCAGATTCAAAACCCCAATTTTAGAAGAAACCCTCCTCAAATCAAGCAAAGGGACCCAAGAGATCAAAGAG
>JZKD02S1473422.1:0-10823 GCA_000966675.3 Picea glauca | reverse complement strand
CAATTAATCTCGAAACTACTCACCACAGAAATCTGAAAACAACAAAGTGATTTGTTTTGTTAGCTTGTTTATTTAACCAAATAATTGGAGGGCCCACATTTGATAATGGACTCAATACTACTCACAAAGGATCAACTACAAGAATAACTAGAGGCCCTGGAAATTTCATGGGCTAGTGAATTCGACAACCTAGCTAAATTTTCGGAGGAGGAAGTTGAAAGATGGTTAATTCATTATGTAAACAAAAATGAAGACCATGCAGATACAATTCACTAGTTGGGTTTTGAGTTAAAAGATATCAAAAATGAGTTGTTCAATACCAAGATCAAGCATGAAATGACGGTTGTTGCCATACAAGAGTACATTGAGTAGTGGTTAAAATAACTGACCCAATTTCTCAAGAAGCAATTAAGACCGTTACTGAACCTCCAACTGAGCAACATACAAAAGAAAATTCCACAAGCAAGTTTCCATCATATTAATTCAAGTATCCATTTCATTCAAGATTTTATATTCTTTTCCTCTCAGTTAGCAGTCATCCAACCTTTTCTATTTCATGATTTGTGAATATCAAAGGTCAATTCTTAACAGTTTCTTCTTTGCTTCTTCCAGATCTTTTCATTTATTTATTTGGTCCATAGAAACCCCATCTCAGTCCATTTAGGATAAATTCAATTTACTTTTCGAATATTATAAACTCTTTTAATACATTTGTACATTTTTTTAGGTTCCCAGAGAACTATTCGAGACACATGTCTAGTGATTTATTAGACTGAGTTTTAAGAAAGAGATTTCAAGAGTTTTTCTATAAAAATCCCTTTGAGTTTAAAAAAAAAAAATCATGTTGATTTTCTTCATACATGTGGTCCTGTATTTTCATTATGCCAGATGAAATGTTCTTCTTTGCTTTATGTTATGATGGAAACAATGTCATGTGAAATTTCTCATTTTACTAGTTTAAAATCTTGTATTATATTATGAATATCCATTTCTTAAAAAAGCATGGTCCTTTCAAAAGAATATTTTGTTTCTGTTCCATGAAGAGCCGGTCCTTCTCAGGGATTTTTTGTAAATTTTGTATTATTAAAAAGGAGCACCACCTCTCAAAAGACCAAGAGGATTCATCCTCGTGACATTATCTTTTAGACTATTAACTATTTTAAAGATCAACAACTTTATATATATATATATATATATATATATATAATTTTTAATGTAATAAATTTATATCTTTTCATATTATTGATGGAATAGTTTTGTATCTCTCACATATATATAATTAGCAATTTTGGTATGTAAAAGTAGTTGTTGTCCTCTTTTATGCTGATGATTGTATTTTGCTTATATCACGATTGAAAATATTTATAAGTAATTTAATATTCTTTTACATTTATGTAAAAATTATGGGATTTTTCATTAATAATAATTAAATTAAGATTGATTGAAATAAGATAGCGATTGTGATTGGGATCAGAAACCCTAGGAGCTTAGCACCTGGTTCGGCTCATCCCTACTCAACCTAATATCCCATGGCAGATACCAGTCTCGATAGGGGCTTGCTTTATAGCACTCAACCTATGTAAAGGGCCATGTAATTAAGTTCTAAGATGGATGAGTCATATCCTNGATTGTATTTTGCTTACATCACTATTGAAAATATTTATAAGTAATTTAATATTGTAAAAATTATGGGATTTTTCATTATTAATAATTAAATGAAGATTGATTGAAATAAGATAGCGATTGTGATTGGGATCAGAAACCCTAGGAGCTTAGCACCTGGTTCGGCTCATCCCTACTCAACCTAATATCCCATGGCAGATACTAGTCTCGATAGGGCTTGCTTTATAGCACTCAACCTATGTAAAGGGCCATGTAATTAAGTTCTAAGATGGATGAGTCATATCCTAATTTTAAATGAGTTTTAATATTTAATATGTAACTTCTTGAATGGAGGAGGAGTGTGTAGATTAAGAGGTGGAACAGATTGGATGAGAGGACATTTTTTTCAGTGATGAGGAATTTTTTTAGTTTGCAGCAGTACATATTTAATGAATGTGGAATGGCCCGAGAACCATCCGATGGTCAGGTCCGTGCGCTAGGATCTCATATCCCAGTTTTTGAAGGCCTCCATGATGGAGGAGGACGTCAAAACCCCATGCATGAAGGCATTTCATGCATGCAAGCTCGAAGGGGGAGAAGGAACAATTCATTTCTTGTGGAAACTCTTCGCATCCAAACAATCAGTCTATGAGGAAGGGAGCGAATACTCTGGTGTCGTGCTTAGAGAGTTATACGCCAAGTGGTGGAGAACCCTCTCACCTTCCCAAGCATAAGGCCAGGTGTTGGAAGGTTCTAAAGGAGAAGTGGAGAATGGTTATGGGGAGGACGTTGTCATGAGATAAATCCCTGCCTTGTTGGGCTACACAATGGTGGGTCGTTTCTATGGAAAGGTGGTGCGTGACTCAACTGTGGCGGGGTTGTCGGATGTGAACTTGGAATTTTTGTTAGGATAAAGGCCTATCTTCCATACTCTTTCATGATGATGGATGTTTTTTAAATTCAATCCAAAAGACTACCTTACAAAACATTTCAATCACATCTAGAATTGGGGTCATCAGGTCTCATTCTGAAGGAATGGGAAGTGAATTTTGACTTTGCTCGTGATGTGATTTCTCCCACCAAAGTTGGGAAATATTTTCAAATATTCCACTAGTGTTTTGGAAAAAATTCATCCAAACGTCCATTGGTAACCGAATTGGGAAGTTCACGGGGAGTGATCCTAGCTGGGAAACCAAATCGAAATCGATCTCAGAACAGGTTTATTGGATGAAATAAAATTGGTTTATGGATGCTTTTCTTGGGTTCAACGCATATATTATTGGAGGAGGGTTCCTTTCAGATGTTTTGGGTGCCACAAAGTGGGTCACTTGATGGCTCAATGTCAAAGGCCCCCTTCTGAGTTCCCACCATTTAAAAAGTCTTGGAAGCGGAAGGTGTTCATGGTATCAGAGGAATCAGAAAAGGTGATGGTCGAAGAATCATCATTGCATAGTAGTCCTTGGGTCCATTTGATCTCCATGCAAAGTGGTCGTTTTGGGGAATCAATCAACATTGGAATCTGATAAGTCAACCGGACCTTTGGGAAAAAAACCCATTTTTTTTAAATTCTAAAAAGGAGGTGTTGACAAAAGCAAAAGTCAATTATGTGAACTTTGTTAAGGGTTTTGTTTTTTCATCCTCCCCAGCCCCCACCCCCTCTGTATCCCTAAGGAAGCCCAGGTCCTTTCTAACCATAGGGTATTGGAGCATTGGGAGGACCTGATCCCCATTTTTCTTCTAAAGAAGGTGCTTACCCTAAGCCCATGGCTCCTTTGGAGACAAGGGAGGAACTATGTTCAGACTCTCCACCGTTCTCTTTCCTCAAAATCCATCATAAAATCGGATTATATGTTAATATACCAAGTTAAAAAAGGGCAGGAATCCTCCTATGTTGTAGGTCTAGCGATGGAAAAGGGAATGGCACAACATGTAGGAATAAAATCCATCTAACCCTTTCCCAGCAACAGGCATTGAAGGAAATCAAAATTGGAAAACAGTTGACCATATTGAGGGCCCTTGGAGTGGGGAAATCCCTGACCAAAAGTTCCAAATGATTATATTGTCTCTCAATTCACGTGGGGTAGGGGCACCCTAAAAATTCAGGACCTCAAAAGAATGGTCGCAGAATGAAAACCTAACACTTTATTAGTTCAAGAAACAATGTGCTCGAGAGAAAATGATATGGAATCCTTCAGTCCTTGGCTTAGGGATTGGTATTTATGTGCTAAGGATGCCATAGGTTTTTCGAGGGGTTTCATTTATGCATGGGGCCCAAATTTTAAACAAGTCTCTTTGATGGTCGCTCTTTCTGGTATCATTTTGGATGTTAGGATTACACCCTGGTGACGCCCTTTAGAATTGTAAACACTTATGTTCCTTACGCTGAAAATTTGCCTTTGGGGGAGGGCTTAAGCAATTCGGGGATCGTTCAGGCTCCTAATGTAATCCTACGTGACGATCTAAAATTCACGTTGTCCCTTAAATAACTATGGGAAAAGCTTCTCAGATGAGATTAAGTGGAAGTTTTTTTTTCCCATTGGATATCCTCACATAGCCTGGTGGACCTGGAGCCCCCCAATATCTCTCAAACATGGAGAAACAATAGAAAATGTGATGATCTAGTGGCAAAAAGTTTGTATAGGTTATTGGTGGAAGAAGACATGTTGGCCAACCCATGGATAATTAAATTGTTGGTGACGGTTGGGGGTATTTATGACCATATGACTATCATGTTGAATATTGAAAAAGGTTGTTTAAAACCCCTAACTCCCTTAAAATTCAATCATGATTGGATGAAGGAAAATGATTTTGGGAACCTTATTGCAGATGCTTGGACTCATCTTAGAGATATCCCTAGAAGCTCGTATATGCATCAAATGGTTACCAATATGGAAACATTCAATTGGTTATCTGGGATTTGGTCTCACAATTTCAACCAGAAAAACCATTCTCTATTGAGGGAGGTCGAAGGTAGCATGGTCGAATTGCTAATTTACAAACCTGTGGATTCACTTTTAAAGGAGGAAGAATCTGAACTAGGATCTTTATGAAACAAGAAGATCATGCTTCTAGATTTAGAGGAATATAAGTGGAGACTTAAAAGTAGGGCGGTTTGGCTCCAGGAAGGAGACAACATTTCCAAAAAAATTCATAGTTATGCAAACCACTAGAGAAACCTCAATTTGATAGTTGAACTTAGAAATTTGGAGGGCCAAATGGTATCCTCCTTTGCTAAGATTTCCAAAGTAGGGGTTAGCTATTTTGGGGTCTTTTCTCTACCCCATATGGATGTCCTATCAAGGAAATTTTAGAGGTAATCGATCTCTTCCCAAGATCCATCATAGAAGATGTGAATGAGTCCCTTTAGGAAGAAATTATGGAGGGAAAAAATTTGGCAACACTGGAAGAGTTTCAAAAAAGAAAGAGCCCAGGGCTAGATGCCTTTCAGTTGAGTTTTTTCTTGGATTCTATGATCTTATAAAAGAATATTTACTCAAGTTTGTGCAAGAATAACAGATCTCTGGTAAAATCCTTGGCTCTTTAAATAGGACTTTTTTGGCTCTGATCCCCCCAAAAAAGGAGACTTCCTCTTTTGAGGATTTCAAATGCCTTTCCTGTTGCAACCTAATCTACAAGATAATATCCAAGATAATAGAAAATTGGCTCAAACCTATTTTAAGTGATATAATCTCGGAGGAACAATTTGGGTTCCTTTTTTAAAGACATATTCATGATGTTGTATCTCTCACTCAAGAGGCTTTTCATACCTTAAATACCAAAAAAGTGCCATCCTCCGTCTTAAAACTAGATTTGTCAAAGGCTTGTGACAAATTCAACTAGACTTTCCTAAGGTTCGCTTCGATTCATATGGGAATGAACTTGCACACTATGAATTAGATAATGAGTTATACTGAAACCGTGTCCTTTGCAATTTTTATAAATGGATCCCTGAAATATTTTTTCAGAACGACTAGGGGGTTGAGACAAAGATGTACTATGTCTCCCTTCCTCTTCCTTATCATCATGGAGGGCCTCAACAAAATCATTGAAAATGAAAAAAGGAAGAGACTTCTAAAAGGAAATTAAATGGCTCTGAAGGTTATTCTAACACATTTATTATTTGTTGATAACATAATTATGTTTGGTGCAGGTAAAGTGCAGGAGTTTAAAATGATAAAGTCCATCCTAGATTTGTATTGCGCCACTACATGAATGCAAATAAATATGGTCAATTCAATCTTGTTGACATGTTCCCTTGAGGATGATTTTCTTGAGCAAATGAAGTTATGGCTTCCTTTCAATATGAAAAACATTGATGAGGGAATTAAGCACCTTGGTTTTGGTCTTAGGCCTAGTGGTTATAGATTGGAGAATTGGCTTTGGCTTCCCAGAAAAATTTAGGAAAGGGTTGCAAACTAGAATTTTTGTATGCTCTCTAGAGGAGGTATTCTAGAGCTGATAAACTTAGTACTCAGTAGCATTCCCATTTATTGTGATTCAATTGCAAAGATACCTAAAGGTATCCTCTCAAAAATCAGGAATATTTTCTTTCAATTCCTTTGGTCAGGAAAAAAGGAGTCAACATGCATACCCTTCGTCAAATGGTCATGGATTGCAATGCCAAAAATATATGGTGGCTAGGGTGTAAAAAATATCTTATGGTTCAGTAAGGCCCTCACTAAAGAGTGTTTACAAAGACTAGCTTGCAATTCTTAGTTGTGGGGTAGAGTGATGGCGGCCAAATACTTTCTTGGTAGATCTATAGTGGATTGGTTTAGGGACCCAACCAAATCGGTGATCAATTTCTCTATTGGATGGAAATTCATGGTGGAATATTTTCCTCTTGTTGGTAACTAGTTTTCATGGAAAATTGGTAATGGGAAAAGTGTCTAAATAGGGGAATACTAATGAGAAGGGGCTTCCAACTTTTCAACTTTTCTGACAATTTGATCGTTGTATTTCACAATTTAGGAATTTTTTCAATTTCGGATGCAAAAAAGGATATTGGAGATGAGGTGGGGCACACTAAATGGAAATCTCAGGGAGACCAGGGATTAGTAGAGGAAAAATATGAAGAGTGGGTAGATTTTGTGGAACTTCTAAAATCTAATTTCATATCCTTAAAGAAAGAAGAAAATGACATGTTGTGTTGGGTGAAAAATCCTTTAAATGGAATGTACTCTATGAAATAAGGCAATCTAGCATTGGCAAAAGAGGCTTTTTAGGATCTTGTCGAGTGATGGTGGGCAGGCATCTGGAAAATAAATGCCCCTTTAAAATTGACCTTGGTCCATTGGCTTGCTTTGATAAAAAAGATTCTAACATGGGAGGTGGGTATCAAGCGTAGATGGATTGGCCTGAGTAGATGTGCACTCTGCAAATATGAAGAGGAAACAATGCCCCACTTGCTTGTGTCATGTAATTTTTCTCTTCAAGTATGGAAAGCAGTCTATGATAAGCTTAAAATAAATTTTCAAATGGCGGGAAGCTCTTTAGTAGAATGGTTCTTTGATTGGAAAAAATCACAAAGTGAATTGGTTTATAGATATACTCCAAGTAGTTTCATATATTTCATATGGTGGGCCAAAAACATGGCCATTTTTCATAACCTAGTCATTCATGCGGAGGTGGTAGCAGGCCTTATTACCAAATTATCTTCTAAATTAAAAAACAAGGTAGATATATAGTGGATTGTTTTAGGGACCCAACCAAATCGGTGATCAATTTCTCTATTGGATGGAAATTCATGGTGGAACCTTTTCCTCTTGTTGGTAACTAGTTTTCATGGAAAATTGGTAATGGGAAAAGTGTTTGAATAGGGGAAGACCAATGAAAAGGGGTTTCCAACTCTTCAACTTTTCTGACAATTTGATTGTTGTACTTCACAATTTACGAATTTTTACAATTTCAGATGCAAAAAAGGATATTGGAGATGAGGTGGGGCACACTAAATGGAAATCTCAGGGAGACCAGGGATTAGTAAAGGAAAAAGATGAAGAGTGGGTAGCTTTTGTGGAACTTCTAAAATCTNTTTTTTTCCTTCTCCTGAAAAAATAATTAAATGAAGATTATGATAATTAAATTTAAGAAAATAATGTATCCACCAATTTTGTATGGTGAGGTTTCCAATTTTATATGATCATTGCATCCTTGAGGATGCATGATCTTACAAATAAGTAGGCATCAATTTCAATTTCCATTTAAACTATAACCATAGTGTTGAAGAAATAATCATTGACAATTGAAAAGTTTATAATGGTTTTGAAAACAAATGTAGGAACATGGATATTTCAGACCAAGATAAAAAAAATTATAAATTATTTTCAACATTTTAGTTATACCAGTTATTCTATCTCGCTATGAAGTTTGGGCTTGCATCATCTCTCGCAAGGCTTGGAATAAAATTGAGCAAATCCAAAAGCATTTTATTACTTATAATTTTAAAATCAAATGCAACATTCCTTACCCCATTCTCTTGATTGTAGTAGGATGGCCTTGTGGAAACTAAATCCATGAGAATATATTTAGAGTATAAGCATCTGCTATGGAAACTAAATCCATGATTTATATCTTTAAAGTATAATCATCAATTGCTAAAATTGAATAAGGATGTGCTCCATGTTATTACTTATTGTATGAATAGTAACTACCACATCCTCAAAAGAGGTTAGGCTAAAGATTCCAAGGCTTCCTTAACTATTATAAGATAATAGAAGATAATCAATAATATTAAGTATTACATCATTATGAATGTTAAAGTTAAGACCCGAAATGACAATGAATCGTTAATAAGAGGAAGTTAACAATCCTGACATGGTCAATCAAAACAATTTTTCAAACATTATGAGTTTAATAATAAAAAATTAATATTATTAAGATTAGTATCAATGCTCATTACCTCCACAATAAAACTATTTACTAGACTAACCCAAAAATACTTTAGGATAATCATATTTATAAGATTTGTGAAATAAAGAAGGTTGAAGATAAACATCACTTCATTTTAAGTCCTACCCATTTTAATAACTTAATTAAGTTTTTCAAAATCTCCCAACTTAAAAAAAATCATAATAATATTGACAATTCATTTCCACTATGTATCTCAGTAATTCATTTCCACTCTGAACAAATATAAAAACTATATATTAAAATATACAAATTATATATTAAAGAATGTTTAGTTTAATTCATTTTATTTGTCTAATAAACTTGGTTAATCTAAACATTGCCATCATCATTAAAATAATAAATTAACATATATTTAAAAATAATATTTATATAATTTTAATATATATATTCGAATGTGATTCACTAGGGAAGCAAAATTTTAGTTTAACCTTGCTTTAAAAGATGTTAAAATAAATATAAATATAAATAGTGTAATAAATGGGATTAGCAATTTACGTTCCATCCATTGAACCTTGTTTGAATACAAGGCATGAATAAATGAGTGTAGATGAAAAGAATAGAAAAAAGGTCATTTGAAGTTTTTAAGAGAGAAATATTGTGATCAAAACAATATATATAAATTTTTATTTAGTTTTATCTTAATTAAATTTTCTATATTTATTATTATTGTTTAATGGTTAAGATGGAATAGTGTTGTGTCATTTAGGTTTAAATTTAAAATGTTATAAATTATAAACAGATTAATTTAAAGTATCAATTTAAGAGAAAAGGTTACAAGATTGTTATATTTTAAACAAGTGTTGTGTGATAGCTTAGTCGTTGCCGAGTAGATTTGGAAATGAAGATGATAGTTGGTACCTTATAATTATTGATGATGATGATTATTAGAAGATGGGGAGAGACGAGGAATATTGTTAAAAAAACAAAAAGTAACAGTATGGTAAGTAAAGGATAATTAGAAAAGATCTTTAACAATAAGCGAATGAAAACTGAAATATGTAAAATTAAATGAAAATATATATATATATATATATATATATATATATATTAAAAAGTTATGTTCAATTGTTTTTCAGAAATGAAATGATAAAAAAATTGTAAATATTAAAACCTATGTTGAAATTTCATTGAATACTAATTTAAGATATAACCTATATCTTAATTTACAATTATTGAAAAAGAATCTACCCAGAAATACATGGTAGGAACAAAGTAATTAATATGAAATGGAATCTTCCCATAAAGTAATATGAAACGTAACATGTGAAGAAGATATCTAATAATATAATCTCGTGTAAATCGTGGTTTAATGCATTTTAATGAGATATGTCCTAGAGGTTTTCGCTTATTAATGCCAATCCTTTTGAACCTCTGTGGTGCGTTGTCACTAATAAAAGCATAATTAATGTGCATTGGGAAGGGCATGAAGGTGGCGGGGATGGAAGGGAGTGATAAATGCTTTGAAACTTTTTCTGAACCCAGGTAGAGTGAAGTTTGCGAGTTTGAGGAGTGTGGGGTGGAATTGTAGATCACGGAAGTTTTTGGTGCAATATGTATATCACGAAACATGGGGAATGAGAGTTTGATAGCGCCAACCCAGGAACCCGCGGCCATAAAATTGGTTAAGTATGGAAAGGAACAGCGGTCGATCGAACTCCCATAAATCGTGGTTTAATGTGTATTAATGGGAGATGGCATCGAGGTTTTCGCTTATTAATGTATATTTTTTTGTACCTGTGTGTTGAGTTGTCACTAGTAAAAGTATAATCAATGTGCATTAGGAAGGGCGCGAAGGTGGTGGGGATGGAAGGGAGCGATAAATGCTTTGAATTTTTTTTTGAACCCGGGTAGAGTGAAGCTTGCGAGTTCGAGAGTGTGGGGTGGAATTGCAAATCACAGAAGTTTTGGGTGCAAGATGTATATCATGGAACACGGGGAATGAGAGTTCAATAGTGCCAACCTGAGAACCGATGGCCATAAAATTAGCTAAGTATGGAAAGCAATGGTGGTCATTCAGACTCCCATAAATTGTGGTTTAATGTTGTTTTCTCTTATTAATGCCAATTTTTTTGAACCTGTGTGTTCATGAGTTGTCACTAGTAAAATCATAATTAATGTGCATTGGGAATGGTGTGAAGGTGGCAGGGATGGAAGGGAGCGATAGATGCTTTGAAACTTTTGTGAACCCATGTAGAGTGAAGTGTTGATACTGAGAGGGGGGTGAATCAGTATCAAGTACAATTTAAAAACCTTTTTCAACTTATACTTAAACCATTCAATTATATCCAATGAGAAATGAACAATAGTATAAG
>JZKD02S1473411.1:0-10823 GCA_000966675.3 Picea glauca | reverse complement strand
TAGCACACCACTATGGAGATTCAGGAGGTTCAGATAATGGCTTAGTAAAAATATCAACTATCTAATCATATGCTATGCAATAGACAAGAGAGACAATGTTATCATGAACCAATTGTCTCAAATAGTGAGCATGGAGCTCAACATGTTTCATCTTATTGTGGGAAACATGGTTGTCAGCAACTTGAATGGCACTTTGATTGTCACAATAAAGTGTAGTCGAGGTCTATATAGGAAATCCAAGTTCACTCAAGAGTTGGAAAATCTATATTGTCTTTGTACCTAACGATGCCATGATATTTTTCTTATATAGTCAACAAGGAGACTACCTTCTCTTTCTTGCACGACCAAACCAATGGTCTAGTGCTGGAGCGAAACACATAGCCATAAGTGGATCTCCATACATCATTGTCGCTTGCCCAGTAGAATTCGAAGTCGATGAAGCAGACCAACAAATCTAAACTTCGACAATATTTGATACCAAGCTAAGTGGTACCCTTGAGATAGAAAACAATCCTTTTGACTGATTTTAGTGGCATTCTCTAGGATCCTGCATAAAATGAAAAACCACACTAATAGCAAAGGAAATGTCAAGTCGATTGTGAGTAAGATAAATTAGGTTGTGGACCAATTGTCGATAGAGGGTAGCATCGACTTTGGAATTTTGACAAGTTTTGCCCAACTTAACTCTAGATTGAAATGGAGTAGCATAGGGCTTACAATATGCCATCTTAAAAGGTGTCAAAATGCCCATTACATATTTAGATTGAGAAATGAAAAAACCATCAAACAATGGTAATACTTGAAGACCTGAAAAATAATGCAAAATACCAAGATATGTCATGTCAAAGGAGTCAACAAGTTGTTTATTCAATCTAAGAATGAGATCAATGTTATTCTTAGTTATGACAAGGTCATCAACATATATAGCAATAATCAAAGTGTTTCCATGATTATGCAGTACATATCAAATGTGATTAGATTCACAATGTTTGAAACCATGCCGAAGAAAGAAATTGTTGGTCTTAGCATACCAAGCTCGGGGATCTTGCTTCAAACCATAAAGAGACTTTTGAAGTTGACAAACCAGGATAGAATTTGTCACAAAACCAGGAGGTTGTTCCATGAAAAATTCTTCAGATAGGTCACCATGAAGAAAAACACTATTCACATCAATATGATGGATCTACCATCCAAATTGAGCAGCAGGGGAAAGTATTAGTCGCACAGAGTTCATCTTCGCAACAAGGGAGAAGGTTTCAATGTATTCAATTCCTTTTTCCACCAAGTGATATTTATGACACTCAACAACACCTTTAGAGGTAAATTTGGTCTTGTAGACCCATTGACACTTCACAACATTCTTCCATTGAGGTCGAGGGACTAAATCCCAAGTGTGAATCTTCAATAAAGAATTCATTTATTTATACATAGCCTACTCTCATTCAGGTTGTCCTTGGGGATTTGAGTACGTAATAGGGTCAGAGGTTTCAAGCACACAAGTCATCAACGTAATGCTGGCATCCTGCTTCTCACTGTGAGTTTGTCGACCTAAATAAATATCACCAACATCGAGACCAATAACTTCAATTCTCTTGGCATCCCATCTAGGTAGGAAAGAGAGAAGTGAATTGTTATTCATTGCAAAGTTCGATCAAAAGTCGAAACAATTTCATTTGAAGAAGAAGGTGGACCAGTCAAAACAAAAATTGACTGAATAGTCAACTCATAGGTCAAAGGTCCAATCGAAACATGAAAAAAGTTCCACGATCAAGTCGAAGGACTGAAAAATGGAACAAGAGAACTAGAGTTGGAAACAACATCAAAGTGATCATCCTGTAATAATCTAGAGGAGGCCATCAACAACTTGATGCCAGAAGATTTCTCATCAAACCATACATTTCTTCTAATAATGATATGTCGTTTGACATGGTCAAACAGTTGATACGATTTAGATTCCTCATAGTATCCCACCATAATGCAAGCATGACTCTTTGCATCCAATTTATTTCTGCAATCATCAAAAATATGATCCCAGGAAACACATCCAAACACATGGGGGTGATCAACTAAGGGATTCCTTACACACCAACGTTCGACTGGAATTATCGAAGGAACAACTCAAGTTGAGATATGATTGAGAATATAGTTTGCACAATAGATAACTTCATCCCAGAAGCGAGGAGGCAAATCTTTGGCCTACAAAAAACTTCTATCCATTTCGACTAAAGTTTGGTTTTTACATTCTGCAACGCCATTCTGGTGATGGGTATGAGAAACCGATCATTGACATTCAATACCATATCTAACCAGGTATAAAGGTCGATTCTCATACTCACCACCATTGTATGATCTTAAGTACTTGATGGGTCAGCCACATTGCTTTTTAGCAAAGGCCCTGAACTCTTTGAACTTTTCAAAGATGAGATTCTTGTTCCTCTGGAAATAAACCCAAGTGAAACAAGAGAGATCATCAATGAAATTCAAGATATACCTTCCACCTACTAAGGAAGGTAGATTGATGCAGCAGAGATTACTGTGAACCAACTCCATGAGGTCCTGTGCTCACCATGCTTTGCTGGAGTCGAAGGGTTCCTAATGATGCTTTTCAAGCACACATCCTTTACAAACTCCATCAAGGGGAAAAACTTTAGGTAAGCCAACAACCATATTTTGAGTTTGCATCGACTACAAACTTCAAAATTTTAGGTTTATGAGTGGTTCATGCCAAGTTCGACTTCATTTTTCGGTATGAGAAAAAAGAGAAGTCGATTCAGACTTAGGTCAAATCGTGTCAGAAAACTTAAACAAATTGTCCTTCGGGTTAAAAAATCCTTCGGCAATAATCAACCAGCCTTTCTTCAAATCTTGAACAAGGAACTGATCTAGCCAAAACTCCACAACCTTACCTGTTTATGTTAATTGAGAAATTGACAATGGATTTGTAGTGAGATTCCATACATGATAGACATTGACAATTCTCCCATGTCGACAAGGAACATCGTTGCGACCAACAATGTTGAGAGAAAAGTCATCAACAACACATCTTTCTCTCCATGGATTTATCTAAGAACGTTAACAAGGAAGCATCCTTATCCATATGATGAGCGCACCTAGAATTGACTACTCGTTTGTTTTGTGTAGAATGAGACAGTGACGCTTGAGAAGTTATGACTTGGAAGGTGAAATTATCAGTGGGTCAATGAACAATTGACACATCTCCTTCAAGGTGCTTGACCTTCTCCTCTAGGTCATCTCTCTTCTTGTAGTAGACATTCTCCACATGTCTAGTCTTTCCATAGTACTGACATGTATTCTTCTTTTAAATTTGATAGGGTGCATATGTATGCCCTTTAGGTTTTTCGTCAAGGCATCTAGGTCTTTGTATAGGGGTATCGAATTGTCCTTTTCCTTGTGATTCAACTTGCCCTTTCCCTTGAGCAAGTGAGCTTGGTGTTTTACACCAAGCTTTCCTTCATCAAGCAATATGTGTTGATCAGTAATCAGTAAGCCACAGAAATATTCAAAGGTGTAATCCTTACCATCTTCCTTGCATGTTTGCTAGTTGGTGCGAAAAGTTGAAAAAAACATGTCTAGTGGTGTTCTCAAATTCATCAAGACCAGCTCGATGAGTTGTTTGTCTTTCTTTAGATAATTCTTTCCACATTCACCTAATTTAGATTGTAGTTCCTTCATAAGTGCCAAATAGTCCTCTATTCTCGAAGGAATGAGGACCGAGAGAGATCAACTCTTTCTCAAATTGCATGATGTGGCTTTCAACGACTATGTCGAATAGAGACTTTAGCTTCTTCGAGACTTGATGAGGGAAGTCAATTCCAACGATGTGAAATTGAATCTCCTGCAAGATATAGGTTGTGATGACCCCCATGGCCTCATCCTTCTTACAATAAACAATGAATTTTTCTTGGTCGTTTGTTGGATATGGAATCACATTCTTCATATATTGCCACAATCATTTACTCTTTAGTAGGGTTTCCAAGTCTAGTTCCCATACAACATAATTTTGATCCATTCAAAAATATAGGATCAATCTTCGAAGCCATCTTAGATATCTAGATAGATCTTATCTATTTTCACAGGTTACAGTTAGAAAATCACCTACTCAGATCCATTCACACAACATATCGAACTCAACATGATTTGCATACGACAGGTGTGGTCACAACTAGTCGCTCTAATACCATGTTTGGGATTGGGTGTAACCTGATATGAAACAAATAAACAAAATTGCAGATAATCAAAGAGGAATAAGTTTCAAATATAACATGTGGTGTCTAAATGCATTTTTACAGCACTTAAGCACGTCGCATTGTGATTAGAACATCACAATGCATGTTGAACATATTTACACATGTTTACTTAACGGTATTGTACACTTGATAATGACCCATAGGGTCTATTATTTATATATTCAAGATCTAACCAACTTCCATGGAATAGGGAAGATCTTGTACACATACAATCGTTGATGGTTAGAGTTGACTATGTCAAATTAGCGTTGTCTAGTCAAGTTGACAATGATGCTCAAACCAACCATCCATGCATCCAACGCGTAGTCGATTGCTCGTTCGGTCGATCCACAGACTATTGGCAACCATTTTGTATTTTTATCTTTTCCTTACAAGCTGCCTACACAAGGGTTTTGAACCCTCAATACTCGTTGCAAATCTTTAAAACAAAACGACACTATTATCTTGCGCATTCACACACCTGCCTTTTGTTTTCTTTTTCACGACTGCAAGCGTGAAAACCTCGAGTCACAAGTCATGTTGATGGCATTAAAATCATCACTGGATTATTATGAATACTCTTGTTCATGTGGTCATTTCACTTCTAACTCGATATTGGTCATACATGTGTCAAAACACCAAACCTTTATTCACTTTGCATTTTTGTTGATATGGTTTCAATTTGTAGGTTCGCCATGCAATGATTTTTGGTGTCTTTGATTAAATCCTTGGTGCAATGGTTTCATAGAACGCATACATTTTATGATCAAATCCGTGGTGCTATATTCGAAATGTTGTTTTATTTTAAATCATACAAATGCTATTGTTTGTTCAAATATTCGGATCGACTTGTCATGGTTTTCAATGGTTATTTGTTTGGCATGTCGTTTACATTGTTTTTGACACACACCAATAGTGATTTGAATCACCAAAGTGTCGTCAATTGTACATGTCAAAATGAATGTTTTGCATGGTTTTATTTCACTCCACCACCCTCGCACGCATAAGCGTTAATGTTTTCCTTGCACCTCGGGCTACCTCTGTTGGTTTTGAGAAAACTGTGGGAATTGGTCATGTGTCTACCCCGTCCAACCCCCTCATCGGTTACCTTGTTGACCGTGTGCTCCCGGCTATGGCCCCTGTAGTGCGCATAGAACCTAATGGCATCCAAACGTTGTTGCTATTTGACAACGCTCGTGAGAACCTGGAGAGTAATGGTTGGATAGTGTTCATCCAAAAATTTGAGGGTTTCAACCTCGTGGTCGCTCAACAATTTGCCCTCACATTCGATGGATGCAGGGCCAAAGTTGGTGATATCCAACAGGAATTGAATGAGGAATTCCTCAGCTCAGCTACAGGTTTGTCAGCTAAAGGGCAGAGGTGGTTTAAGAATTCAAAGGTGGATGAAGTGCCATGGCCACTCCTTTTTACCTCAAGAAAAATTATCAGTTGTGATAAAGGTATGACAGTCACGGTCCTTAAGTCTCAATGGCATGATTTATTGGCCATTATTAAGCAATTTGTTACTTGCGAAGGTAGATATGGTTTAGTGTTTCTTTACCATCTCCGGCTGCTTATGAATTTCATAGATTTCCCTTTGAATATGCCTCACTACCTCCTACGCAGTCTGTATAAAATGGATAAACGATTTAAGCAGGAGAAGGCTGACTCTAGCCTCTTCCATCATTGTTTGATCAAAATCGTTATTATTCATCATTTGAGGTTGAGTGGTGATTGTTGGCAAGCTTTCCTATTAAGGAATGGCTTTGCCACTTCTGAATGTGGTCAAGTGGACAAGACTGTGGTCACTGGAACCCTTGTCGGGCCTATCGTGCCACCTCCTACACTCTTACCTGCTGTTGAACCCTCGACCTACCCCAACGCTGACCTACCTGACACCGTGCATGACTCATGTTCGAAAGACAATGCTAAGACTGTTAAGAGGCCTACAAGAAAGAAAGCCAAGGGTAATACAAATGTCAACAACAAAGGTAAGAAAGTTGCAAAATGGGTATCTAGGTGTGCTCGTAACAATCCCAAACAAAATACAAACCAGAGCCCAATTGTTTTGAGTGAAGACTCGGATTCTGAGATTGAGCGATTTTTGATCGAGGAGTACCCATACTCACACGGCCTCTATTTTGTTGAACCCTATGACTACGTGTCCAACCTCCCACCGTGCCTTAAGGATGACCCTAACTTCCCAGGGATCAAGTTTGATAGTGGAACCCCTGGTAATTTAAAGGATGTTTCACCTGTAATGACTCGGCCCAATCAACAACAATGCACTCAATGCAACTCTTGGCTCGAAGGATACTACACAGATGTACCTCTGTTGCAATCCAAAATTAAGTCCTTGGAGGACCGGGTGACTGTGTTGTCTAAGGAAAATGATAGACTGCAAGCCAACGATAAGAGGCAAAAGACCACGGGTTCTATCGTGTTCAAAAATGTTGAGGCAACCACTGCCATTGTTAATTCGAAGTTAGCCTGACCAAATCGTATCTCTACAGCCAAGGTATGATATTTCAACAATGTTTTTAAAACGATTCTGTTTATTTTGAATTAGCAAGAATGATTTCGTTTTGAATTAGCATAAACTATTGTGTTTGCGTTGATTTGTTTGTTAAATCGAATATAGTTTTGTTTTGATTGAATCGATTTAACACGATTTTGTTGTTCTTGAATTAGCATAATACGATTTTGTTGTTTTTTATGCAAAAACGATTTTGTCTGTTTTGAATTAGTAATAAAAGAGTTGTTTGACAGATCGCATATATTCCTGTTACCATTCGATTAATTCAATACGATTTCGTTTGTTTTGAATTGGCATAAAAGATTTGGTTTGTTTTACCAAGAATGATTTGCTTGTTTTGAATTGGTAATAAAGCCTCTGTTTGATTGACCGCATACATTCTTGTTACCTTTTGGATTAATCTAAAACGATTTTGTTTGTAAATATGACCAGCTACAGAATCGTGAGATTATGTAGCTAGTCATAAGATTTGGATTTTTGTTGATTTTACAATTAAAACACTATCTAAAATTGTTTACTCTTGACCATCTACAGGTACACACAAATTTCAATGGAAATTGGATCTGTTGTGGCAGTTTAGAACATGCTTTTTGTTACATAGTTTTGGTTTAGGTTGTTAGTCTTAGGCAGAAATAGAGATTTGGGAAATTGTTCCCATATCTTTTGCAAACAGTTTTGATGATTTCCATAGGGAATGTTTCACCCTGTGGCCTTTATATACTTGTTATTTTTTGTAAACAACCCATCACTGTTGGGAGAACAGAGACTATGGACTTATGATTATACAGACTCGAATGAAAGTGGATTTNATTTTTGTTGATATGGTTTCAATTTGTAGGTTCGCCATGCAATGATTTTTGGTGTCTTTGATTAAATCCTTGGTGCAATGGTTTCATAGAACGCATACATTTTATGATCAAATCCTTGGTGCTATATTTGAAATGTTGTTTTATTTTAAATCATACAAATGCTATTGTTTGTTCAAATATTCAGATCGACTTGTCATGGTTTTCAATGGTTATTTGTTTGGCATGTCATTTACATTGTTTTTGACACACACAAATAGTGATTTGAATCACCAAAGTGTCGTCAATTGTACATGTCAAAATGAATGTTTTGCATGGTTTTATTTCACTCCACCACCCTCGCACGCATAAGCGTTAATGTTTTCCTTGCACCTCGGGCTACCTCTGCTGGTTTTGAGAAAACTGTGGGAATTGGTCATGTGTCTACCCCGTCCAACCCCCTCATCGGTTACCTTGTTGACCGTGTGCTCCCGGTTATGGCCCCTGTAGTGCGCATAGAACCTAATGGCGTCCAAACGTTGTTGTTATTTGACAACGCTCGTGAGAACCTGGAGAGTAATGGCTGGATAGTGTTCATCCAAAAATTCGAGGGTTTCAACCTCGTGGTCGCTCAACAATTTGCCCTCACATTCGATGGATGCAGGGCCAAAGTTGGTGATATCCAACAGGAATTGAATGAGGAATTCCTCAACTCAGCTACGGGTTTGTCAGCTAAAGGGCAGAGGTGGTTTAAGAATTCAAAGGTGGATGAAGTGCCATGGATGCTCCTTTTTACCTCAAGAAAAATTATCAGTTGTGATAAAGGTATGCCAGTCACGGTCCTTAAGTCTCGATGGCATGATTTATTGGCCATTATTAAGCAATTTGTTACTTGCGAAGGTAGATATGGTTTAGTGTTTCTTTACCATCTCCGGCTGCTTATGAATTTCATAGATTTCCCTTTGAATATGCCTCACTGCCTCCTACGCAGTCTGTATAAAATGGCTAAATGATTTAAGCGGGAGAAGGCTGACTCTAGCCTCTTCCATCATTGTTTGATCAAAATCGTTATTGTTCATCATTCGAGGTTGAGTGGTGACTATTGGCAAGCTTTCCTATTAAGGAATGGCTTTGCCACTCCTGAATGTGGTCAGGTGGACAAGACTGTGGTCACTGGAACCCTTGTCGGGCCTATCATGCCACCTCCTACACTCTTACCTGCTGTCGAACCCTCGACCTACCCCAACGCTGACCTACCCGACACCTTGCATGACTCATGTTCGAAAGACAATGCTAAGACTATTAAGAGGCCTACAAGAAAGAAATCCAAGGGTAATACAAATGTCAACAACAAAGGTAAGAAAGTTGCACAATGGGTATCTAGGTGTGCTCGTAACAAGCCCAAACAAAATACAGACCAGAGCCCAATTGTTTTGAGTGAAGACTCGGATTCTGAGATTGAGCGATTTTTGACCGAGGAGTACCCATACTCACACGGCCTCTGTTTTGTTGAACCCTATGACTACGTGTCCAACCTCCCACCATGCCTTAAGGATGACCCTAGCTTCCCAGGGATCAAGTTTGATAGTGGAACCCCTGGTAATTTAAAGAATGCTTCACCTGTAATGACTCGGCCCAATCAACAACAATGCACTCAATGCAACTCTTGGCTCGAAGGATACTACACAGATGTACCTCTGTTGCAATCCAAAATTAAGTCCTTGGAGGACCGGGTGACTGTGTTGTCTAAGGAAAATGATAGACTGCAAGCCAACGATAAGAGGCAAAAGACCACAGGTTCTATCGTGTTCAAAAATGTTGAGGCAGCCACTGCCATTGTTAATTTGAAGTTAGCCTGACCAAATCGTATCTCTACAGCCAAGGTATGATATTTCAACAATGTTTTTAAAACGATTCTGTTTATTTTGAATTAGCAAGAATGATTTCGTTTTGAATTAGCATAAACTATTGTGTTTGCGTTGATTTGTTTGTTAAATCGAATATAGTTTTGTTTTGATTGAATCGATTTAACACGATTTTGTTGTTCTTGAATTAGCATAATACGATTTTGTTGTTTTTTATGAAAAAACGATTCTGTCTGTTTTGAATTAGTAATAAAAGAGTTGTTTGACAGATCACATATATTCTTGTTACCATTCGATTAATTCAATACGATTTCGTTTGTTTTGAATTGGCATAAAATATTTGATTTGTTTTACCAAGAATGGTTTGCTTGTTTTGAATTGGTAATAAAGGCTCTGTTTGATTGACCGCATACATTCTTGTTACCTTTTGGATTAATCTAAAACGATTTTGTTTGTAAATATGACCAGCTACAGAATCGTGAGATTCTGTAGCTAGTCATAAGATTTGGATTTTTGCTGATTTTACAATTAAAACACTATCTAAAATTGTTTTCTCTTGCCCATCTACAGGTACACACGAATTTCAATGGGAATTGGATCTGTTGTGGCAGTTTAGAACATGCTTTTTGTTACATAGTTTTGGTTTAGGTTGTTAGTCTTAAGCAGAAATAGAGATTTGGGAAATTGTTCCCATATCTTTTGCAAACAGTTTTGATGATTTCCACAGGAAATGTTTCACCCTGTGGCCTTTATATACTTGTTATTTTTTGTAAACAACCCATCACTGTTGGGAGAACAGAGACTATGGACTTATGATTATACAGACTCGAATGAAAGTGGATTTTTTGTACGGCTTTAGCTTCAATCTATCTTACTTTTGTTCAAGTTTTTTGTGCATCTTAATTTGTAATCAAATTATTGACTACTTTAGATATCAAGATGTGTTACAGGTTGATGCGTTATGATTTAAATTCTGTCCATATTTGATGTATCTCATTTTACTCACAGCAATTACTCTGTTTGAATTTAATGAATAGAAGGTTTATCTTCTTTGTTAAATGAACGATTATGTACAAATCTTCGCACTGGGATTTATCTAAATGTGATGATTTGTAAACTATAAAATTGTTGTTGTTTTATGTCTTGTTTGTTCTGTCATTTGTATTCAAAGAGCATTGTTGCTTTCTGTTTACGAGAAGCTTGTGGAAAATCTGGTGCGGGTTTCTCCCATCAAACAGCTAAATCGAGTACCGTGAACAGGACAAATAGGAAGCACTTCTACAGGTCAGTTTGTTAGTGTTATTCAATTAATTAATTAATATATAAATTTCTTGTAATCTGAACATGTTTCATTGCTCATCTCTATAGTTCATATTTACAGTTAGGATTG
>JZKD02S1473400.1:0-10823 GCA_000966675.3 Picea glauca | reverse complement strand
CTATAGATCTGGGTGCAATCATCTGGACCATTGATACATGAATGGAGCATAAGTGAGGGCACAAAAAATACATGTGCCGGGGAACTTAGGATAAGTGCATTTCATGGGTTTTTTCCCAAGGCCTTTCATGTGTACACCACCAAGGGGTTAGACAAACAACCTTTTAAGTATCCAAATCATGGTGTAACATTGATCATCAAGCTGGTTTTATTGGAGTAAAGAAACTAGCCTATATTCTAACCTAGTTTCCTATGACAATTAACCCAAATTAGACTATTGGGTTAAGAATTTACTCTACCCTCGGGCTATCTGACCAAGATTAGACAGTCTCGCCAAATTTATTCACTAATCTAAACTAGATCGCTTGGCTAAGATTGAACATTTTAGCCGATCTTATTCACTAATCCTATCAACATCAATTTAAAAAGAACTTGCCCATGCTTGAAAGGTATGGACCAAGTCACTATTATTGCATGGGGCTTTTATTGAAATTCTCTTATGCCCTCTTTTCTTTTTCTTTTCTTTCTTTTTTCTTTTCTTTTTCTTTTTTAAATTATTTGTAGAATGAAAAATCATTTGTCAAAAAAAACACCAGAGAGAGATAATATTCCAGTCACCAGTTGATACTATAACTTATAGGGTGATAACAAGTGTCAAAGAATTCATAAAGATCTACCACAAAGTTTGTCCAAGCAATATACCCTTGACGAGAAGTTTTTCTCCATTGCCACCATTGCCACCATTCTTGATCTAGATGGAAAACACCATACCAGAGTTTGGCCAAGTCATCTGTAATGTTGTATAAAGAGAAATAATGTTCCATTTGGGTTACCCAACTAGTGGGGTCCAAGTCATCAAATTTGTTCACATCCACCCATGGAAGGCATAGGTCACATTGAAAGTGATGGTTTTGAAAGTTATGGGATTGAGAGGAATGGTCACCTTTGGGATATGGAGGTGAGGAAGAGGAAGGGTTATCTATAGGGATATGTAGTTTGGTGCAGAGTGTCGAAAAGAAAGATTCAAGCTAGGTGGTGAGGTCTTGTTTGATTTCCTCCATTGATGACTGCATGGTTTTATTGATGGTGGAAACATTGGCACTGAGTTTTTTCACTTCTTTTTGGGTTTCGATGAGATCAGATTGCAAGGTGTTGAAGCGAGATTCCAAGTCTTGGCTATAGGTATGGGCCATGAGGATGGGGGAAATGAAAAGGAGCGAGCAGGGTCAAATGTTTTTTTGAAAAATGATATGGATGAATGTGATAAGGGAGAAGAGATTAATCCAATGGAATAGGTCTCAAATAATGCCATTTTTTTTTATTTTTTATTTTTATTTTACTTTATTTGTTTTTACTCCTATGGAGTTATACTTTGGTCTGAAGAATACTGCAGAGAGAAAATGCCCAAATTCTTAAACCAGAAAGAAATGTGTATTTACTTGGCAACCTGAACACAATTGCATGACAATAGATCTTGTCTATTTTAATTTGTTTATGTTTCTCTCCCCAAGGGTTAGGTATTCAAAGGTTCTATAGACAAGGGTTTGCCTCATGCTATAGCTCTCTGATATACGTGCGGGGTCCAACAATAGTACTCGGCCCAATATCTTAGGGAACTAACTAAGAAGGATAGACCGTACCCTTAGTCCTACTACCCGACTACTCAGGTACTAGAGAGTATCTTCTCGAGTGTTGTTCCCGGTGACATTATAACAGTCAAGTGACCGGTCATTTTATCTAAAGAGGGCTTCAGGTAATCTAGGTCGATCTGTACACAGGTGTTTTCTGATGCACTATCACTCGAAGGGGTACCAACATGGGTTACAAGGGTGTCCAACAGATGTGCAGTTAAGTACCACTTGTATTTCCTGCGTGTATGAATATCTCAACCATGATTTTATGCACGTAATGACAAATATCTGTGGCTTAAAAACGTCGGAATACGTCTCTACCCTGAAAAAACAAATTTAACCCACACTTTCTGCCGTGGAAAGTGATCTGCTGCCACTTGTAATATACTAGATATAAAATGTATACAGAACATAAATAAAATTCTAGAAATGGAAAAATAACAACAATATAACAAGAACATTCACCACAATAACACTGAAATGATAAGAGAATAATAAAAAAAATAACACTTTGAATCTGAAAGCAATGTTGACGGGCCTCTTCGAAGGGGAAACCTCCAGTTGAGTATAGCTCTATTACAATAATATCCAAGCTAGGGTTCTCATACCCTCGACTCCTATTTATACTAAAAAGAAGCATCTAGAAGAATATCCTTCTAGAAGCAGAAGCTTCTATTAGGTCTTCTTACATCCGCCTTACTCTATTTTATTGAAAGGCCTTATTAATATTGACCTTTATTATATCCGAATATATTGTTCTACCTATGTGCAGGTTAGCACCCTAACAATAGCCAATGGGATAAACGAACAAGGGAGTGAGTGGCGTAGAGGTGGATGAAGGATGCAATAGGGTGATGAAGGATCGAGCGAAATGGATGGAGGGGGAAATGGAATCACCCAAGCCCAACAAGCCAGATGTCTTCATCATGGGATCAACGCTAAATAAGCAATTGAAGAATCAAGTTACCTATGATTATATTACCCCAACAGAAACATTGAACCTATTATCAAATGGATATATATACCATATGGATTATAATTATTTCAAACATATATTCAATAATCATTCCATATCCTCAAGGAATAAGGGTAGAAATGGTAAATGAATGGTATCAAAATATTCTAACCATGAAATTCTTATAAAAAATGAAATATGAGGATTATTAGAAGATATGGAAACTTATATATTGCATTCACTAGCTATGAAAATGGAGACCTTTCATATAAAGAATAAATAGGAGGAAGCATAAAAAAGAATTAGCTATATTTTTCCCTAGATGCACCAAAAGGCATTGTAGGAATGAATGTCCCTTTGACCTTATACATGTTTGCAATATTTGTGAGGACACTCATGCAATTGACAAATGTCCTTCTTTTACGAGATTAAAAGCTACATTTCAAGGGGAAAAAGAGAATGTGGATTCAATATGCTTTATCAATCAGAGACAACCTAGAGCACCAAGACCCTTCCAAATAGGTATGAGCTAGAATCATTCTCATCGTTCCGGTGCATATAATATATAAATTCCTTATAAAAATTGGTATAATCCTAAACAATATCCTTGGATAGTTCCAAATCCATGGAAATACGAATGGAAACCTATTCCATCTCCACATAAACTATTCCCTAGTTTGGCACAAACCCAAATTCCTCAGTGGAATCATCCCCCACAAGGTTGGAGGCATTGATGGTTCATCAAAATTCCTCCTTGTTAGAACATCAAGCATTGATGGTTCATCAAACTTCTCTTCGATTTAGTTGGTCAATCATTTGACCTTCATATGTATATAATCATTAGATTAGTTGACATTCTTGTTGGTCGGACAGTTGACCAAAGGTCGAAGACAGTCGAGCAGTGGATCGACCAGCTTAACAATTAACTACAAGTTGGAGACATGGATGATTGGGTCGAGCATCCTTGTCGAGCTGACTCAATAGTTTGGATTTGGTGGAGTCAAATCTAACAACCAATAGTTACATGTGGACAATATCTTTCAGAATCTATGGAAGGTGGTTAGATATTGAGGCTATAAATAACATACCCCATGGGTCATTATCATCAAGTGGNCTATAGATCTGGGTGCAATCATCTGGACCATTGATACATGAATGGAGCATAAGTGAGGGCACAAAAAATACATGTGCCGGGGAACTTAGGATAAGTGCATTTCATGGGTTTTTTCCCAAGGCCTTTCATGTGTACACCACCAAGGGGTTAGACAAACAACCTTTTAAGTATCCAAATCATGGTGTAACATTGATCATCAAGCTGGTTTTATTGGAGTAAAGAAACTAGCCTATATTCTAACCTAGTTTCCTATGACAATTAACCCAAATTAGACTATTGGGTTAAGAATTTACTCTACCCTCGGGCTATCTGACCAAGATTAGACAGTCTCGCCAAATTTATTCACTAATCTAAACTAGATCGCTTGGCTAAGATTGAACATTTTAGCCGATCTTATTCACTAATCCTATCAACATCAATTTAAAAAGAACTTGCCCATGCTTGAAAGGTATGGACCAAGTCACTATTATTGCATGGGGCTTTTATTGAAATTCTCTTATGCCCTCTTTTCTTTTTCTTTTCTTTCTTTTTTCTTTTCTTTTTCTTTTTTAAATTATTTGTAGAATGAAAAATCATTTGTCAAAAAAAACACCAGAGAGAGATAATATTCCAGTCACCAGTTGATACTATAACTTATAGGGTGATAACAAGTGTCAAAGAATTCATAAAGATCTACCACAAAGTTTGTCCAAGCAATATACCCTTGACGAGAAGTTTTTCTCCATTGCCACCATTGCCACCATTCTTGATCTAGATGGAAAACACCATACCAGAGTTTGGCCAAGTCATCTGTAATGTTGTATAAAGAGAAATAATGTTCCATTTGGGTTACCCAACTAGTGGGGTCCAAGTCATCAAATTTGTTCACATCCACCCATGGAAGGCATAGGTCACATTGAAAGTGATGGTTTTGAAAGTTATGGGATTGAGAGGAATGGTCACCTTTGGGATATGGAGGTGAGGAAGAGGAAGGGTTATCTATAGGGATATGTAGTTTGGTGCAGAGTGTCGAAAAGAAAGATTCAAGCTAGGTGGTGAGGTCTTGTTTGATTTCCTCCATTGATGACTGCATGGTTTTATTGATGGTGGAAACATTGGCACTGAGTTTTTTCACTTCTTTTTGGGTTTCGATGAGATCAGATTGCAAGGTGTTGAAGCGAGATTCCAAGTCTTGGCTATAGGTGTGGGCCATGAGGATGGGGGAAATGAAAAGGAGCGAGCAGGGTCAATTTTTTTTTCGAAAAATGATATGGATGAATGTGATAAGGGAGAAGAGATGAATCCAATGGAATAGGTCTCAAATAATGCCAATTTTTTTTATTTTTTATTTTTATTTTACTTTATTTTTTTTTACTCCTGTGGAGTTATACTCTGGTCTGAAGAATACTGCAGAGAGAAAATGCCCAAATTCTTAAACCAGAAAGAAATGTGTATTTACTTGGCAACCTGAACACAATTGTATGACAATAGATCTTGTCTATTTTAATTTGTTTATGTTTATGTCCCCAAGGGTTAGGTATTCAAAGGTTCTATAGACAAGGGTTTGCCTCGTGCTATAGCTCTCTGATATACGTGCGGGGTCCAACAATAGTACTCAGCCCAATATCTTAGGGCACTAACTAAGAAGGATAGACCGTACCCTTAGTCCTACTACCCGACTACTCAGGTACTAGAGAGTATCTTCTCGAGTGTTGTTCTCGGTGACACTATAGCAGTCAAGTGACCGGTCAGTTTATCTAAAGAGGGCTTCAGGTAATCTAGGTCGATCTGTACACAGGTGTTTTCTGATGCACTATCACTCGAAGGGGTACCAACAGGGGTTACAAGGGTGTCCAACAGATGTGCACTTAAGTACCACTTGTATTTCCTGCGTGTATGAATCTCTCAACCATGATTTTATGCACGTAATGACAAATCTCTGTGGCTTAAAAACGTCGGAATACGTCTCTACCCTGGAAAAAAAAATTAACCCACACTTTTTGCCGAGGAAAGTGATCTGCTACCACTTGTAATATACTAGATATAAAATGTATACAAAACATAAATAAAATTCTAGAAATGGAAAAATAACAACAATATAACCAGAACATTCACCACAATAACACTGAAATGATAAGAGAATAATAAAAAAAATAACACTTTGAATCTGAAAGCAATGTTGACGGGCCTCTTCGAAGGGGAAACCTCCAGTTGAGTATAGCTCTATTACAATAATATCCAAGCTAGGGTTCTCATACCCTCGACTCCTATTTATACTAAAAAGAAGCATCTAGAAGAATATCCTTCTAGAAGCAGAAGCTTCTATTAGGTCTTCTTACATCCGCCTTACTCTATTTTATTGAAAGGCCTTATTAATATTGACCTTTATTATATCCGAATATATTGTTCTACCTATGTGCAGGTTAGCACCCTAACAATAGCCAATGGGATAAACGAACAAGGGAGTGAGTGGCGTAGAGGTGGATGAAGGATGCAATAGGGTGATGAAGGATCGAGCGAAATGGATGGAGGGGGAAATGGAATCACCCAAGCCCAACAAGCCAGATGTCTTCATCATGGGATCAACGCTAAATAAGCAATTGAAGAATCAAGTTACCTATGATTATATTACCCCAACAGAAACATTGAACCTATTATCAAATGGATATATATACCATATGGATTATAATTATTTCAAACATATATTCAATAATCATTCCATATCCTCAAGGAATAAGGGTAGAAATGGTAAATGAATGGTATCAAAATATTCTAACCATGAAATTCTTATAAAAAATGAAATATGAGGATTATTAGAAGATATGGAAACTTATATATTGCATTCACTAGCTATGAAAATGGAGACCTTTCATATAAAGAATAAATAGGAGGAAGCATAAAAAAGAATTAGCTATATTTTTCCCTAGATGCACCAAAAGGCATTGTAGGAATGAATGTCCCTTTGACCTTATACATGTTTGCAATATTTGTGAGGACACTCATGCAATTGACAAATGTCCTTCTTTTACGAGATTAAAAGCTACATTTCAAGGGGAAAAAGAGAATGTGGATTCAATATGCTTTATCAATCAGAGACAACCTAGAGCACCAAGACCCTTCCAAATAGGTATGAGCTAGAATCATTCTCATCGTTCCGGTGCATATAATATATAAATTCCTTATAAAAATTGGTATAATCCTAAACAATATCCTTGGATAGTTCCAAATCCATGGAAATACGAATGGAAACCTATTCCATCTCCACATAAACTATTCCCTAGTTTGGCACAAACCCAAATTCCTCAGTGGAATCATCCCCCACAAGGTTGGAGGCATTGATGGTTCATCAAAATTCCTCCTTGTTAGAACATCAAGCATTGATGGTTCATCAAACTTCTCTTCGATTTAGTTGGTCAATCATTTGACCTTCATATGTATATAATCATTAGATTAGTTGACATTCTTGTTGGTCGGACAGTTGACCAAAGGTCGAAGACAGTCGAGCAGTGGATCGACCAGCTTAACAATTAACTACAAGTTGGAGACATGGATGATTGGGTCGAGCATCCTTGTCGAGCTGACTCAATAGTTTGGATTTGGTGGAGTCAAATCTAACAACCAATAGTTACATGTGGACAATATCTTTCAGAATCTATGGAAGGTGGTTAGATATTGAGGCTATAAATAACATACCCCATGGGTCATTATCATCAAGTGGATCAAGTGATGGAGTTGATATTGTATGGATATATCAATATCCAATATGCACTATGATGTTCTGTTCATAGTGCGCTTTGCTTAAGTGTTGTAACGGTTTCTATAGACACCACCTTTAACTTCAAAATTTAATTCCCTCTTCGATTTTCTGCAAAATTGTCTTTCTATTTTGTTACATGTTCCATCTGTTGGGTTCATGAATTAACACCCTTTTATTATTATTTCACCCACTTTTTTGATATCATCCATGTCCTTTTAATAACCATTACTATCCAATATCTTGTCTTTTTTCCAGGTATGTTAAGTTCATATGTTGCCTCAATTCATTGAGTCTTGCTTGCATTTGAGAAGGATAATGGTTGATGTGTATATTTACTAAAAAATTGTTCAGATTGTCCTACAAGATGATCGTTTGTTACAAAAAATTTTACTCCCAGGTGCAATTATTCCCAAACTATTGTTACTCTTGAAGTGTTATTACTCGTAAAGTGATGTTACTCCCAATAGAGAGACGATATTATCTGTAGACCATTACTATTTACATCGATTCTCATCGGGTTGTTGATCCACACAAGTCCCTTGTGGAAATGACTTGTATTCCTAGATGATGTGGCTATTTTAAAAAGTCATGATTGTTGTATTTGTCACGAGGTTGTTTTTTTAGTATGAATTATGGGACAACGCATTAAGGAAGATATGTAATTAATCATACTTTGTTATGATCGGTTATAAAATATATTGAATATATTCTTATTTAAGATTGTATTGAACAAATTGAGAATCAAAATATTCTGAAGGCTTTTCGTAATTTTCAATTTCCTGAAATTAATTAAGAGGGGAGCTTAGAAATGGAGTACTTCCACTCCCAGTATAGTCTACTTTTTATTTTAATAGTCAGTCTAGTCGATGAGAAATGAAATTTTCATTTGTAATTCCTATTTTTTATTAATAAAGACTCAACAAGTTCATGGTTCAGTTTATGTTAAATTAAATTTGTAGTTTATGTGTTTTTCCAACCACTACTAAGAAGGAAGGTCCCTCCTCTTTAGCAAGGTTGTTTTTATTGTACTAGCAGGTAGAGTTATTTTGATATTGATTATTGTTAATTCTAAAATTTTATAGCTATAGTTTTAAATCATTGTCGTTATTGTTATTTTCAATTGATCGTGAATGTTCCTGTGCAAATGCATATTGTTGTTACTCAGCTATATTGTCAATCAGATTCAGTTCACTGATTGTTCCTGTTACAGGATTATTGTGTTGATTTTATTGATCTCAATTAATTGAGGAATTAATGAAATTTAGCTTGACTTGTAATGTTTATGTTATATATCCATTTTAATGGAGGTTCCCTTTTACGAATTATTAGTCGGATTTAGATTTTATTTGTTTCAGTAGGGTGTGTTTCCATTCAAGTTGAATGAATTACTTTTGGAAAGAGTGAGTCTTGTTTCTAGTATAGTGTATTTTGTTTCATTTCTCAAGAAAGAGTGTGGTTTGTTTCATCCCCAATGAGTGATCTATTCCTAGCATAAATGTGCAGAGTGAGAGTTCCAAAATATGTTTATTTATGCAAGTGTGATGATGATTTTGGTTACAATAGTGTGATTTTGATTCAAGCAGTGTGAGCATGTTTCCATTTCAAGGAAAGTGTGAAGAATGTTTTCTCTCACGAATGAGTGTTTTGCCTTCAGTAAGTGTGATTCATTCAAGTAAGTGTGATTTCCAATTCAACAAGGGTGTTTTCCTTTCAATAAGTGTGGAATCTAGTCTTTAGTGTGTGCTTGATTTTAAAGATTTTGTTACTAAGATTACATGATAGTGTCAGTTAGGGAATTGTTTTCTACATATATTTTGCACTATAACTTTAAAATAAAAGGATGTACCCCAAGTTGATAATTAATGTATTGTATGATTGATTTTATTTAATTAGGAAATTAAATACACCAACATTTTGATGTTGTTGTCAGGGAGGTTATTAAGGGTGCAAGAGTACAACTGGCATTGTTTTTTATGAATTTTAGAAGGACTCAAGACATGTAGGTTTCATGAATAAAGTAGGAGAAGAACATGGCGACCCAAAAAATACTAATCCCATAGGTAGGAGGGGACATGGTGGAAAAAGGAATCGGGATCAAGGAAGGGTGACATTCATTCAATAGTTGATTTCAAGAGAAGAATCATATGCCTCAGGACCATGCTTCCAGAAGATTGAACCACTGTAAGGGATCAATTCCAAGCCTTCTATCTTTGTTGAATCATCTGCAGAAACAACATAAGATGAATATTGAGATTTGACAAAAGGCCTAGGGGATATAGAAGGAAAAAAATTATGAGTACCAGGAATCAAGGTTGGAGTTAAATCAACCACTTGATAACCCCATTCTAGATCATGGGAGTGTTGAAGGCCACCCTGATCAATTACTAGAATATTCCCCACATCCAGAGGACATTCTGAGGGAATATTGGCAAATAATTCACATTTTGTGGAAGAATCATATGGAAAAAGAAAATGCAAATAGGATAGTATCCACCTTCGAATTCCCCATTGGGGATATTCTTGTACCAATGAAAAATATTCCCCTCTCTTCTCTTTTGAAATTTTATGGTCTGGCTAGCGAAGACCCAAATACCTTCCTTTTTTAGTTTGAAATTCTGTGTTGGAGCTATGACTATACTTCAAATGCCTATAATTTAAATCTATTCACTACTACTTTGAAAGGATCCATTCTAATGTGGTTTATGGGTCTTGGTGGTGATTCCATCGCCACTTGGGACAACATGAAACACATATTTTGTTGGAATATTCACCAATACTGAGAGGGGGGGTTGAATCAATATTGAGCACTTTTGACCATTTTTAACCTTAAGAATATCATGCAAACATTAACCATTAAAAATGCCATTCATCATTAAAAAAAAAAAACAATACACATAGCACAATGATTTTATGTCAAAACCCAAATGAAAGAAATCCATGGAATGATTTTCTTATATCTTGTTAAGATTACATTCATATGAATAAACGACTTCCAATATTTTCTAGAACCAATTGGAAGGAGGTACCAACCTCCTGATTTGCAGGAACCAACCAGAAGGAAGATCCAACTCCTTGATTTACCAACACTGACTAGAAGGAGGCACCAACCCCCTAGATTTACTAGCTACAACTTGAAGGAAGCATGCACTCCTTAAATTATAGGAAACAACCTACTAAATGAAGACAACAATATTCTAAATTGAGCACCAACTCAATAACATATCACCAATCCAATATATTCATATACAAAGTACTTTTGACTTCACCTGTTAGGGTCCTAACACACACATAGGTAGAACAATATATTCAGATGTAATAAAGGTCAATATTAATAAGGCCTTTCATTAAAATAGAATAAGGTGGATGTAAGAAGACCTAATAGAAGCTT
>JZKD02S1473389.1:0-10823 GCA_000966675.3 Picea glauca | reverse complement strand
TTAGAGAAAACAAAATTTTGGTTTCCATGAGTGTTGGGTGGTTGTTAATGAGGAGGAATTCTTAAAGGCATTCATGTGAAACTTGTAGTGTCATATGTACTGATTTGGGATCATTATCATCCTGTATCCACAAGAATAGTCCTGCTGCAACAATGAATGAGAATAAATAAACCATATGGTGAAAATCTTGGCTAAACTCCAACACACTATGGAAAAGTACTTGTCACAAAGTATGGGAAACTTAAAATCAATGCAAGGGTGCATTTTGTATGAATGTGGTCATGAATGTTGGTGCATTCATTAAAATCAATTGATATATGAATTACATTTTGAAAATTTTGGTAGGCTAACATGATGCATAGGTAAGGGATGATGTATCCTTTTTGCTTGGTATCCTTGAAATGATGAAAATAACTTTGACTATTAGTATGCCTGATTTTGAAAAGATAATGTGCATGGAAACTAACAATTTGTTTGTTTGAGGAATGTTGACACTACAGGAGGAAATGAGTCTTGGATATGGTAGTATTGTAAGCCCATAAGGGATACCAATTTCCTACTGAGCCAAACTGCAAGGAATGGTATTTCCTTTTTGAGAAAGTGAATTTGATCGTTAGTATGCACAATTCTGAAATTGTTTGTGATGACGTTATAAAGATGCAATAAAAATGTATGAGCATGAGAAAATAACAATTTGTTTGGCTGATTGAAGTGAAGGAAGAAAAAGAGTCTTCAATATGGTAGCATTGTAAGCCATAAGGAAGACCAATTGCATGTTGAACCAAAAGGCTATGGGAAGGAAAGTCCCATAATTATGAATCTGTTTCCTGTGCAAAACAAATATGAGAACAAAATGTGGAATTTGGAAATCTGCGGATGACAGATTTACAAGAAAAAATTTTAATTCAAAATTTATGATGTCTCGTGAATTTTTGTATGCCTGTGATACAAGTGAAAGGGAAAGATCTGCGAAGAGTGCAGAGACAAGAAACTGAGCTCTCGGGTTCAAGGGAGAACTGTGACAACAAGTATAATCTGATCGCATGAAATAGAGATTGACTCGGGAGAAGGAGAGTAACCTTCATCCCTATCTATGATTGAGTCAGGAGAAGGAGAGTAACCTTTGTCCCTAACTATTTCTATGCCAAGATAAGGAGAGTAACCTTCATCCCTAACTTTAGCTAAGCTGGAAGGCTGTCAAGATGTAAAATCATGAAAAATGGCTATTGTTGAGCCATGAGAACCCCGTGGTAAGCCATGATCGCCTAGAATATATTGTGTTGATGTAACACAAGCCAAAGGGACACCTTGGCAAAGAAAGTTTGTAGGACACCCCGACTGTAAGACTCGATAGAGTCTCTGGAATTATTTCTGTGCGAGAAAACCTTGGCAAGGCAAGATGGATCACTTGAGGGACTATATAGCAGAGAAAGGGATGTCTGAGCCTGGGCCTGGGCCTGGAGGGTGAGTGACTACAAGGAAGAGGAGACATTAATAGTTTTTTTAAACTATTTATTGGGATCATGCACACGATGGGTAGTTCTTCCTATGCAAGAAAACCTTGGCAAGGCAAGATGGATCACCCGAGGGACTCTATAGAAAAGAATGGGATGCCTGAGCCTGGGCCTGGAGGGTGAATGACTGCAAGGAAGATGAAAACTTGATATTTCTTGTAAAATATTGATGGGGATCATGCACCCAATGGGTATGTCAAGGAAAAATAGTGAGCCTGAATAACAAGACAACTCTGTGGATACAAATCCACAAACTGCGAAGATAATTATTGTGCTAGATTATGAAATTGTACTAGAAATTTTATGCAACAGTAAAATGTTTTCGTGTGAGACTATGATTAATGTGATTGTTGTCAAAGAATTATTGAAAGNAAGGCTGTCAAGATGTAAAATCATGAAAAATGGCTATTGTTGAGCCATGAGAACCCCGTGGTAAGCCATGATCGCCTAGAATATATTGTGTTGAGGTAACACAAGCCAAAGGGACACCTCGGCAAAGAAAGTTTGCAGGACACCCCGACTGTAAGACTCGATAGAGTCTCTGGAATTCTTTCTGTGCGAGAAAACCTTGGCAAGGCAAGATGGATCACCTGAGGGACTATATAGCAGAGAAAGGGATGCCTGAGCCTGGGCCTGGGCCTGGAGGGTGAGTGACTACAAGGAAGAGGAGACATTAATAGTTTTTTTAAACTATTTATTGGGATCATGCACACGATGGGTAGTTCTTCCTATGCAAGAAAACCTTGGCAAGGCAAGATGGATCACCCGAGGGACTCTATAGAAAAGAATGGGATGCCTGAGCCTGGGCCTGGAGGGTGAATGACTGCAAGGAAGATGAAAACTTGATATTTCTTGTAAAATATTGATGGGGATCATGCACCCAATGGGTATGTCAAGGAAAAATAGTGAGCCTGAATAACAAGACAACTCTGTGGATACAAATCCACAAACTGCGAAGATAATTATTGTGCTAGATTATGAAATTGTACTAGAAATTTTATGCAACAGTAAAATGTTTTCGTGTGAGACTATGATTAATGTGATTGTTGTCAAAGAATTATTGAAAGCAACTGACGAAGATTAAGGGTCTGAAAAAGGACCTGACCGAGAAACAAGGTCAAGACTTATGAAGTGGCTAAACGAGAAAATCATGACAAGTGTTACTGAGAAAGAACATTGAGGACAGTGTTTCCTTTTTAAGGGGGAGGGGATTATAACACCCCTATTTCCCCTAACTTGTAATTAATCATTAATGAGGGTTACCATGTTGTGGCATGGGAAGCGTGTATTTGAATTATTGTTTGCGTTGTTAGTAACTGACTGCCCGGGTGAAGCCTTGAAAGTACTGGCCATGATATCAATAGAGGAAAGAATGTGAAAACTATAAGAGAGGGTTCATTATATCAAATAACCCCAAATTTCCCTTTGATGAGGATAATAAACCTCCTTCGGATCCCAAGGAGAGAAATTAGTTAATGAAGAAAGGACCATTGGTTGAATTATCAACCACTCCCATGAATGGAGGCATGGTATAGATGCATAATGTCAGACTAAAGTACCACTGGGTATGGCAGACCAAGTTGACACAAGTTCCCTTCTGACAGAAGGAACAGGATGGGTCAAGAACCATCCTGAGAAAATATATACAAAAAATAGAGACAAGGAAATAGGGGGATAGAGACAAACAGGAGAACGTGAAGATCTCTCCAGAGGATGATGGACGGAAGGTCGCTATCTTGATGTTGAGTGAGCATCTGATAAATTTCACCAAGGCCATGACAGAGAAAGAAATATCTGAAAGTATGCAGAGAACAGAACACGAGCAGAAGATGAAAGAGAGAAAGAATCCTTGAGAAACTACGAGAGTTCCCTAGTGATATCATGGCTTGGCAAGTGGGTGGACAGAGTTCTAAGAATGAATGCCTCTAATCCTATGGTTGGGTGGAAGGATGAACACCCATAGTCAGTTAGTTGGCTACCACCTATAATAGATAAGTAATCGCATATCTTGTGTATTTAATTGGTACTGTGAATTAAATTTGGATATCCTATGAATATTGCAGGGATGGATATGTTTTCTTAATGATTTATAATGTATCCCTTCTTTTGTCTGCTTGATTGTCTAATTAGGCAAGTAATAAATTATATGGATTTTACATGAGTTGTACTCGTAAATTCTTGCACCCTGTGGTGGCTTAAGATAGAGCCACGAATTGTGAGTTCGTTGACCTTGGGAACAATTTCACATATGCATGTCAACACTCCTAGACATTCTAATTCCCTTGGAGGAATGAGTCTATTAAATCTTAGGAGAGATAGTGCACGTATGCATAGGCTCTCTATGAGGCAGGAAGAGACTGAGGACCACTTAAGTTATAGAGTTGAGGAATGAGCATAAGGGGTGTGCGAAAGAATTCTTCCAAGCGTTAAGTTCAAGGGAAAGAGCGCAAAGCTCCTAATCCTTTTAGAGATAAAAAATCTCAGGAATAATAGTGAGATTGAAGTATCAAAAGGGAAGGTTCCTTTTTTTGGAAGATGAACGAATGAGATCTATTTGGGAAGAGCCAAGGTTTGGTGTGACCATTGGATACGGAAAGGAGCACGAGCAGTAAGCCCTTGAGTACTTCAAACTTTGCTAGTTTGGAAAATTGAGCAAGTTCATCGTAAGGGAGGTAAAATCCCCGAAGTCCCAAAGTCTCAAAGTTAATCTGGGCCTTAGATACGAGGATGCCCGGGAGCCATCCCGACAGTCAAATCTATAAGGTAGTCAACCCGACGTTGACCAACTCCGGGAGATTTTAGTCAAGGAGTGAGTCAATCTCCCAAAGGCCTGGAGGCCAGATTTCACCTGAGCCTTTAATCTCCGAGGATAGGTGTCAAAATATCTACCACTTCAGATCAAATTCACTCTATAGGAAAGCTTGTGACAAGAGGCAAGAACTCCCGAAGCCCGAAGTGTCGGATTTCATCTTGATTGTTGATAGTAGGAGATGCGTGTCTGGAGATCTGACACTCTAGGAGGATTGCACTCTGGAGGTTTGAGTTGGTGAGTACTTTGAAACTCCTGAAGCGTGAAGCCCTGAAGTGATCTGTAGTTTTCGATTTGTGGGAGACACACATCAATATATCATTAACTTTGGGTGAAATCCTTTTGGGAGAAAGTGAGTGTGGAATGGTAGAAACTCTCGAATGCTGAAATCCCGAAGTAAAACATGACCATTGATCAAGAAGGACATGTGGCACACGATCTTTGACTCCGAAATAATTTACTTCAGGAGGACGGATTGTTGGAGTGTTCGGATCACCCGAACATCGAAGTCCCGAAGTGAACCTGGACCGTCAGATCTAGAGGGACGCATGGAGAAAATTTGTTGTATTAAGGTGAAATCACTCCAGAGAGGAACCAGTGCGCAGGATTTGAAAATCCTGAAGCCTGAAGAGATGAAGAGAACCTATACCATCAGATCTAGGGGGACGCGTGGCGGAAATCTGTTGTATCAGGGTGAAAGCATTCTGGGAGGAACAAGTGCATAGGAGTTTGAAACTCCCAAAGCCCGAATAGCCGAAGTAGTTGGGGGTCGTCGATCTGTGGGAGGAAACGCATTAATATATTGTGGAATTTGAGTGAAATGCTCTGGGATCAAGTGAGTGTGGAGAAGTTGAGAGTTGAGATTCCCGAAGGTCGGATTCCCGAAGTGGATCACAACCGTTGATTGTGAAGGGACACGTGACACTTGATCTGTAAGTCCAGGTACATCATACTTCGGAGGAAAAAGGCATAGGATTTTTTGAAACTTCTGAATGTCGAAGTCCTAAAGTAAATCAAGACCATCAAAATCCCCAAGGACATGTGGCGTCAGATTGTGAACTTCGGAGAATTGCCATTCTGAGGGAATTCATGCAGGGTTGTCTTAGCGCCTGTTGTTTTGGCGTTTGGTCACAGATCACAATCATATGCAAGTATAAGGGGAATGAAAGAACCCGAAGGACTTAGAAGAGGATATTTTATAGTTTTGATCTCAGTTCGAAGCATGGAGGCTATGGCTAGAAAGCCCTAGAAGAGAAGAATGAAATAGAGACCCCTTAATGAGGGTATTGTTCTCTCAAGGAGAACGAAATTTTTATGCCCCATCGTGGGTGTGTTACAGCCTTGATAGAAATGCATGTTTTCCAACGATTACGACATTATATACTCATGTGGAATACCACTATTATTTCTGATTCCAACCCAGTGAAACACATCCTTAGTCATCAAATCATTAGGGGAAACTACTCAAAGTGGATTGTCATCCTCCAAGAGTTTGACTTGGATTTTGTTCCCTCCAAGTCTAATAAATCTTTGGCATTCACAGAGTTGATGTTCAAACTTCCCTGAGTCAATGATGAACCCATGGTTAATGACTCTTTCCCTGATGAGTTTTTATTTCTCTTTGACTCGTTTGATCCTTTGTATGGAGTTGTCTTGGTCTACCTTGAGACTCAGTGTTTCCTTCCTCATATTTATCATGATGAATGTTGTCGTATAAGGAATCAAGATAGAAACTACATCATAGTGGATGATACCCTTTATTGTCGAGGGATCAATTTGATTATAAATTTTTTCCTTATCCACGAGGAAGATGAATGATTTTTGAATGATTTTCATGCTAGAGCATGTGGCAATCATCTGTCTCGGATAATCACTAACCAAAAAATATTATGTGTTGGCTACTTTTGGCCTACATTATTTAAGGATTGTATGAACATGGTCCATAAATTCCATTCCTATAAAATCTTCACCTATAATATGCACACTCACCTTGCTCCACTCCATATTACGGTGACCGTTGATCCCTTTTCCAATTGGGGGATTTATTTCATGACAAGGTAAGCCTACCTTGTCTAATGGCCATGGATACATCATTATGGTTGTTGAATACTTCACTAAATGGTTTGAGGCTTTGAGTACCTTTTTCAATGATGAAACCACCACCACTCTTTTATGTTCAATCACATCATTTCTAGGTTCAGTGTTCCTAAGACCATAGTGACATACCATGGGTCCCATTTTCAAAACAATATGATGATTGAATTAGCTGTAAGGTTGGGTTTTTACCATGAGAATTCAACACCCTACTATCCTCAAGCCAATAGGAAAGTAGAATCCATCAATCATGTTATGAAGAATATGATTCAAAGGATGTTAGGGAAACAAAAAAACAATTGGCACCTTATGTTATTTTCATTATTATGGGCTTATTGTACCTCAGGAAAAACTACCACCGGATTCACACCATTCCAACTTGTATATGGTTTGGAGGTGGTACTACCAATTGAATGTGAAATCTTATCGCTAAGACTCATCATAGAACTCCAGACAAACACCTCTGCCAAGGAGAAGTGTCTCTTATACTTGTCTCATCTAGATGAACAATGTTGCAATGCCACCTTGTTCAATCAAACTCACAAGAAATTTGTCAAAGCCCAGTATGACAAATATTTTCACCCTTGTGTCTTTTTAGAGGGTGACTTGGTCACAGTTTATGATCAAGACCATGACATGTTAGGTGTGGGTAAGTTTCAACCACTTTGGAATGGTCCCTACATTATTAAACATGTCTTGAAATGAGTGTCCTATGAGCTAGTTGACTATGACAGAAACCCTCTTTTGGATCCTTCCAATGGGCTATACCTTAACAATTATTATGCTTAGGCAATGTGGTTGCAATATTCTTTGTACATAGGTGNGACACTCTGGGAGGATTGCACTCTAGAGGTTTGAGTTGGTGAGTACTTTGAAACTCCCGAAGCGTGAAGCCCTGAAGTAATCTATAGTTTTCGATTTGTGGGAGACACACATCAATATATAATTAACTTTGGGTGAAAGCCTTTTGGGAGAAAGTGAGTGTGGAATGGTAGAAACTCTCGAATGCTGAAATCCCGAAGTAAAACATGACCATTGATTAGGAAGGACATGTGGCACACGATCTTTGACTCCGAAAGAATTTAATTCAGGAGGACGGATTGTTGGAGCGTTCGGATCACCCGAACATCGAAGTCCCGAAGTGAACCTGGACCGTCAAATCTAGAGGGACGCATGGAGAAAATTTGTTGTATTAAGGTGAAATCACTCCAGAGAGGAACCAGTGCGCAGGATTTGAAAATCCTGAAGCTTGAAGAGATGAAGAGAACCTATACCATCATATCTAGGGGGACGCGTGGCGGAAATCTATTGTATTAGGGTGAAAGCATTCTGGGAGGAACAAGTGCATAGGAGTTTGAAACTCCCAAAGCCCGAATAGCCGAAGTAGTTGGGGGTCGTCGATCTGTGGGAGGACACGCATTAATATATTGTGGACTTTGAGTAAAATGCTCTGGGATCAAGTGAGTGTGGAGAAGTTGAGAGTTGAGATTCCCGAAGGTCGGATTCCCGAAGTGGATCACAACCGTTGATTGTGAAGGGACACGTGACACTTGATTTGTAAGTCCAGGTACATCATACTTCGGAGGAAAAAGGCATAGGAATTTTTGAAACTTCTGAATGTCGAAGTCCTAAAGTGAATCAAGACCATCAAAATCCCCAAGGACATGCGGCGTCAGATTGTGAACTTCGGAGAATTTCCATTCTGAGGGAATTCATGCAGGGTTGTCTTAGTGCCTGTTGTTTTGGCGTTTGGTCACAGATCACAATCATATGCAAGTATAAGGGGAATGGAAGAACCGGAAGGAATTAGAAGAGGATATTTTCTAGTTTTGATCTCAGTTCGAAGCATGGAGGTTGTGGCTAGAAAGCCCTAGAAGAGAAGAATGAAATAGAGACCCCTTAATGAGGGTATTGTTCTCTCAAGGAGAACGAAATTTTTATGCCCCATCATGGGTGTGTTACAGCCTTGATAGAAATGCATGTTTTCCAACGATTACGACATTATATACTCATGTGGAATACCACTATTATTTCTGATTCCAACCCAGTGAAACACATCCTTAGTCATCAAATCATTAGGGGAAACTACTCAAAGTGGATTGTCATCCTCCAAGAGTTTGACTTGGATTTTGTTCCCTCCAAGTCTAATAAATCTTTGGCATTCACAGAGTTGATGTTCAAACTTCCCTGAGTCAATGATGAACCCATGGTTAATGACTCTTTCCCTGATGAGTTTTTATTTCTCTTTGACTCGTTTGATCCTTTGTATGGAGTTGTCTTGGTCTACCTTGAGACTCAGTGTTTCCTTCCTCATATTTATCATGATGAATGTTGTCGTATAAGGAATCAAGATAGAAACTACATCATAGTGGATGATACCCTTTATTGTCGAGGGATCAATTTGATTATAAATTTTTTCCTTATCCACGAGGAAGATGAATGATTTTTGAATGATTTTCATGCTAGAGCATGTGGCAATCATCTGTCTCGGATAATCACTAACCAAAAAATATTATGTGTTGGCTACTTTTGGCCTACATTATTTAAGGATTGTATGAACATGGTCCATAAATTCCATTCCTATAAAATCTTCACCTATAATATGCACACTCACCTTGCTCCACTCCATATTACGGTGACCGTTGATCCCTTTTCCAATTGGGGGATTTATTTCATGACAAGGTAAGCCTACCTTGTCTAATGGCCATGGATACATCATTATGGTTGTTGAATACTTCACTAAATGGTTTGAGGCTTTGAGTACCTTTTTCAATGATGAAACCACCACCACTCTTTTATGTTCAATCACATCATTTCTAGGTTCAGTGTTCCTAAGACCATAGTGACATACCATGGGTCCCATTTTCAAAACAATATGATGATTGAATTAGCTGTAAGGTTGGGTTTTTACCATGAGAATTCAACACCCTACTATCCTCAAGCCAATAGGAAAGTAGAATCCATCAATCATGTTATGAAGAATATGATTCAAAGGATGTTAGGGAAACAAAAAAACAATTGGCACCTTATGTTATTTTCATTATTATGGGCTTATTGTACCTCAGGAAAAACTACCACCGGATTCACACCATTCCAACTTGTATATGGTTTGGAGGTGGTACTACCAATTGAATGTGAAATCTTATCGCTAAGACTCATCATAGAACTCCAGACAAACACCTCTGCCAAGGAGAAGTGTCTCTTATACTTGTCTCATCTAGATGAACAATGTTGCAATGCCACCTTGTTCAATCAAACTCACAAGAAATTTGTCAAAGCCCAGTATGACAAATATTTTCACCCTTGTGTCTTTTTAGAGGGTGACTTGGTCACAGTTTATGATCAAGACCATGACATGTTAGGTGTGGGTAAGTTTCAACCACTTTGGAATGGTCCCTACATTATTAAACATGTCTTGAAATGAGTGTCCTATGAGCTAGTTGACTATGACAGAAACCCTCTTTTGGATCCTTCCAATGGGCTATACCTTAACAATTATTATGCTTAGGCAATGTGGTTGCAATATTCTTTGTACATAGGTGTGTTGTGGTTTTGGAGTGTTGTGATTTACTTTTCATGTGGGTTAAATGTCTTGATTCATTGTTTATCATACTTTATGCTTGATTTGCATATGTCATAATCCACCTTAGTCTATGTGGGATATGATGATGGTGCCAACCATAGTAATCAAAATATAACTTCCATCACTTGGTTGATATTCTCACCCACTGACGAGTTGGTAAGTTCAGGAGGTGTCTACCTTGGTCCTACAACCAATAATTTCTTGGAGTATACTTATTTTATTGAACTACTATATGATTCCCTCTCCCTTGTTATCTGTCATTTAGTTGTCAGGTTGGACTCCCAGCTTGTGGTCTCACAGTTGAATCACAGATATAGCATCAGACATCCTGTCATATTGCGTAAGTATTTGAGGGTGCGTCTTCTGGAACGCTACTTTGAGTACATCGAGTATCATCATGTTCTAAGAGGGTCTGATGCATTGGTTGATTCATTGGCCAATTACATGTTAGAATGGAATTTTTCTCATTGACTTAAGCTTTTAGCATAAATGTAAATACACATGGGTTGTCAATCACATCATTAGAAATCCATAAGTAGTAGCCGAGACAAAAATAGGTAATATATATATATATATATATATATATATATATATATATATATAAAATTGTTTTACATCCTTCAAAATTTGGTGAATATAAAAAATTAGGGCTCTACTAGCCTCTTGATACAAATAGTGTCGATCGGATAATATCTTCATCTAGTAAACAATTGGGGATGTCATTGGCTAGTCATCTCGATGTTGACTACCATGGTATCATAATATTTCCCAAGCCACCTTCCGGAGAATTCGGTGAAAGGGTTGGGAAACACCTTTTTCATGT
>JZKD02S1473378.1:0-10823 GCA_000966675.3 Picea glauca | reverse complement strand
TAAGGTTTTATGGTAACAGTCTAGTCTGGCTTTATATGTGGCTAGCTAGTCCATACCAATCAACAGGTCATACGATCCTAGTGGTAATACATTAAGGGTTGCTTGGGTGGGGAAATCACCCATTGTGAATTGGCAAGCTGGTATGACCTCCACTACCTTTCTTTTGTTGCCAATGGCTAATTGTACCAACCATGGCTTGGCATGTTTATGTGGTTGTAATTTACACTTATCAACAGCCTTAGGGGCTATATAACTCAAATTTGAACCAGGGTCAATTAGAATAGAAACTAGATGGTTGGTGATCATACCTTCCATCTCCACCACTGAAGCTTGGTGGTCAGCTTGTTTATTATCCATGGCTGCATAAATTTGTGGCATACTCCTGGCCACGTCATTGACGGTGGTAGCTTCTTGAACATTGTAAATTCTCTGACTGTTCTGTTGTCGGTGCGGGCAGTCCCTCAGTAGATGTTCTTCTCCACAACCCCGACATTTTAAGGGTTCTTTCTTTGGGTTATCAATCTTTCCTGGGGTAGATCCAAAAGGTTTATTTCCGCTCTGGGAGGGGAAATTTTACTGGTGTACACTTCGGGTTGGGAAGCTCATCCTTGAGTCATTTTTATAGTTTTTAAATCTTGGGGATTTAAACCCCTTTTTCTGGAATCCCGTACTATTCTTATGCTTCCAGCCTTCATGAGGTTCTATTCGATGCTCAAGTTGTTCATAACAATATCTTGCCTTTCAGATAGTATCTTCTTGGGTCTTTGGCTCGCCAAACTCAATCATGTTCTGATAGTCATTAGGTAGTCCACTAATGAATCGTTGCACCTTTTCCTTTTCTTCTTTTATATAGGGTACGTACCTCAGCAATTCGATGAATCTGCTGACATATTCTTCTATGGTGCGTTACCCCAACTTGAGTTCATAGAATTCTTTAGTCTTTTCGTCGAAATAATTTTCCGAAAGATACTTCTTCCTGAAGTATTTCTCAAACCGTTCCTAAGATAGGTCTTCTTCATGAATCCCTTTTACGTTCTTAAGGTCTTCCCACCAAATGGAAGCCTTCCCATTCAGGTTGAAAGTGGCTACTCGGGCCTTCAAATTTTCCAAGAAGTCATGGACTCTGAAATACTTCTTTAGTCCAAGTAGCCAGGCCTCTGCTTCCTCTCCTTTCTTTATTTCACCGTCGAAAGAGGGTGGTTTGGCCTTCTTGAATTCTTCGAGATTATGATTTTTGGAATGATTTCGCTTCCATTTTCTTCGGGAATAAGAACTAGTTCTGCTACTAGAAGATCTGTAGTGTCACTTTTCACTACCGAGGCTTTCAAACCTCTCGCTAACCAATCTGTACATGGACTTTTACATTAAACATACAGAATTGTATAATCACATGCGTAACAACAAAGAGATACATTTTAACTCTCAGAATAAACATATGGTTACTATTATAATTAGACAATCCATAGCATTTAACAGTAATTCATATACACAGCGAAAAACATGATAATTTATGTAGCACAGCACAGTCATGCCAAAATGTGATAAGAACATAGTTAGATACTTATCTTGTAACAATGGTGAAATCCACCAACCAAGTGCAGGCCTTCCACGAACCTCCCAGCCTTAGACCGCACTGCTCATCATCTCNATGTCATCGGGTCCCACCACTCTCGCCTGTCTCCTCGACTCACTGGCACGTGGTACACATTCATGCATCCACGTCCAATCCAAGCATGGAATCCAACAGTCAGATCCCCTCCTCGGATCAACGACGTATATCCTTTCGACGTTTCAGGGTTTCCACCATGGAAAGTCCCGATCCCTTGTTCCAGGACTCCCGATATCGCGATTCCCGGTTTCCCGAAATGGGAAATCTCACGACACGTGTCCTCCATATTTCGGATGGTCTAGATCTATTTCGGAGCATTCTCCCCTAGTATCTGAGGTTTAACCTTCGGACATATCCTGACAGATCCTATATATGATGGGTTTTTCAGTCGAGATCTGACGGCTCAGACGGTTTCTAACCAATTCGTAATTTCTCATATCGCGATTTCCACATTCCCGGGTATTTCAAAAGGAATTTTAATTCCTACGTACAAATTTCCAGATCCGACGGTCACAAGAGCTCTCCTTCCCTCCCGAACAGATCCTAAGGTTCTAAAACCATTTGTGTAGAGACCTGTCTCCCCATGGCCATAGACCACACCAGCCTGCGGTTTCATAGCACCGCTATACTTCTTGAGTTCTTAATAAAAACTCGTCAAGTGTCTCCTTGACGCTCCGGAGCAAACCAGGGTTCGAAATTGGTCTTCCTGACTCAATTTCCCCTCGCATTCTTAGTCCAAAGACTTCTCCACTATCCCATCTAGGCTCAGTGTCGAAACCTTCGCTCTGATACCAAATTGTAGTGTACCTTTTCGCTTACCTAGAGCTTATAATGTACTATGTAACAATCTGTACATGGAATTTTACATTAAACATACAGAATTGTATAATCACATGCGTAACAACAAAGAGATACATTTTAACTCTCAGAATAAACATATGGTTACTATTATAATTAGACACTACATAGCATTTAACAATAATTCATATACACAGCGGAAAACATGATAGTTTATGTAGCACAACACAGTCATGCCAAAATGTGATAAGAACATAGTTAGATACTTATCTTATAACAGTGGTGAAATCCACCAACCAAGTGCAGGCCTTCCACGAACCTCCCTGCCTTAGACCGCACTGCTCATCATCTCAACAGTGGGTCACCCCCGAGATGGGACTAAGCTCCACCCCATGGCAATGAATCCTAGGCTAGGCTGAGGTTACAGGGAAAACAACATAGAAATATCTTGAAGGATTCTTCCCAAAGATGCCATCTTACTCCCACTACTACCAGANATTTATGTAGCACAACACAGTCATGCCAAAATGTGATAAGAACATAGTTAGACACTTATCTTATAACAGTGGTGAAATCCACCAACCAAGTGCAGGCCTTCCACGAACCTCCTAGCCTTAGACCACACTCCTCATCATCTCAACAGTGGGTCACCCCCGAGATGGGACTGAGCTCCACCCCATGGCAATGAATCCTAGGCTAGGCTGAGGTTACAGGGAAAACAACATAGAAATATCTTGAAGGATTCTTCCCAAAGATGCCATCTTACTCCCACTACTACCAGACTCTCATTCCCCACATGTCTGTTCCACCCGGGAGTATAAACCTTCACACGCATAGTCCATCGGTGCTAACCTCCCTCTCTAGGTCTTGGAAATAGGCCGGATCAGGAAGTGTCCAAGCCTGTAGCTGGTGCTGGGCACTCTCTGGGATAAACCACTTCCCAGCAAACTCTTTCACCTAGAAAGAGTTTCTCACAGGCCTGACAACTTGCTTCTTCCCAACCACATTCACCTCCCTCACCCGAAGAGAGGTCATACAAAATCTCAACAAGAGATTACTCTAGCCAGTATGCCATGCGCAGTCCAGCACTGCATGGCTGCAACAGTCGATTGGGAAAAACAGACACGCTCTTCCCAAATAGGTTCAGCAATCACGGGATAGTCTCACGGTTTTTCTTTCGAGATTGTACGAGCATAATCTTGTAGAGGTCTGACGGGTTCACCCTCAGACAGTCAGGTAGAATGGATAAGATCCCCCTGCCACGGTTCATCTCGGCTATTATATTTGCATGCACCAGGGTTGACACTTGTCACCCTGGAAAATGCATGCGTTCCCATAACATGCATCCTTTTGGCACGTTTTCCCTTGCCAGAAACTTAGGATAAAATAAAATACACATGTCCTTTGGGAAATAACATTAAAATATTATAACCAGGCTTAAGCCCCCTAGGCTTAGTCCCTAGGCTCAACACTTAGCCCCTTTTTCCCACCTTCCATCCCCTAATCCCTTGCCCACTCTGTGGACGCTCAGTCCCCCTTCACTCATTCATCGTGGTCGGTCTACACCTGGCGGTGTTTATATTCTTTATTAATCATTCTACATACATACATGTACATCAGTATGCTCCTGGCCTTCAACACTTAGGCTCCATGGCCTAACAAACACATAAGCCTACCAACTTATACAAAACATGGCTCACCAGCCTATAGACATGTTTACAATTCGTTTCATATATCATGTTTTGCAACGGGACTCGGCCTTGGGGACACTAAAATTGGGCATAGACTATAAAATGTGTACAGAGACGATAAGAAGGTAGAAAAAAGAAGAGATGGGGGTTGTTGTTGCTGAGGTGGAGTAATGCATGTGTGAAGAAGTAAGGGGTGTGCAGTAGCTGAAATATACAGAAGACAAAAGGTGCATTGAATGGGAATGGAGTAGAAAGCATAAGAGGTAGAAGAACATAAAAGTGAAATGGATGCGTGCAGGAAGACAGTGAGAAAGACAAAGCAGAGAAATCTTGTAGAACAGTGATGAGACTGGTAAGCTATTGTTGAACACTATATCATTGTAATAAGTTTTCGTAATTCATATTCATAAACTAGGGTGGTAGGGAGGTGCTAGGGAGGACTGGTGTACTCAAAGGTTCAAGGAAGTGCTTGAACACAGGGAGTTGGTGCTAGAGAAACCAGGGATTTGGTGCTTCTTTCTAGTTGGTTCTAGAGAAACCAGGGAGTTGGTGCTTCCTTCTAGTTGGTTCTAGAGAAACCGGGGAGTTGGTGCTTCCTTCTAGTAGGTGCAAGAGAAAACAGAGAGTTGGTGCTCTCAACAAGTAGCAGCTTGCAAAGTAGAGGTTGCAACCTCATTATGAGTTGGTGCTCATATGTATGATAATGTAAAGAATGTAAATATTACTTATCATATAAAGAAGAAGAGGGTTTTACCCTATATGGGTTTCCTCAAGAAAATCTGTCTCTGTGTATCTCATATGTGTGACTGATGTTGAATAAGCTATTGCTTATTGCCTTGCATCATTGTGATTGTCATTGAGTTCTTTGTGAAGAATTAAAAAATAAGTATAATTGTTCAAGCTCGGTAAACAAATGATTCACCCCCCCCTCTCAGTTTTCCAATAGAATATCGGTCTGGATGTAACACAGGGGTTACTTTCCTTTCTTTTCTTCTTCAGTCAAGATTTTTAGGGCTAGAGACAGGGACTGCAGGCTCGGGGTCTGGGTTTCTCCTAGTGTGGATTTTATTAGGAGCCAGGATTTCTATCTTACACAACGTAGTAGAACTGGTCTCTGGGTAATGGAGTCGCTAGGATAAAGATAATCTTCAACCAATAAGGTAATTGGTCCACTGTCACCCTCAGGGATCAAACTAAATATTTAAGTTGTTTTCCTAAGGAAAATTTTTCGATTTCATCCCCGGCAACGACGCCAGAATGTTAGCACTCTGTAAATTTTGTCTGGCTGAACAGAAAAATGACAGAGGTAACTATTTCAACCAGATTTAGAGCTAAGGCACTAGCCTTCTCAACTCAGAGATGGATCTCTCATGTCACTTGATATATCTATGGAAATCGGTGGCTAGATTTGGTTTGTTTTGGGGATTTTTAATAAAGTTGCTGGCAAAGAAAGGGAGAACACTATGGGCTATGGAGTCAAAATTTTGAAAGTGAATGGAAATAAGGCATTGGATGATAAAACTCTCTAGAGGAAACAGGCTAATTAAGGCAATGAATATGAGTTATTCTTGAAATAAAAAGACATGTAGGAAGATAAAGAAGACAAATAATTTCATCAGAGCATTGCTGAAATGAATTCTGAATAAGTTAAGAAGACAATCACATAGTTTAAATTGCTTGATCCAAGAGTGTCACAGGACTAATTCTGGGCATTTAAATTGTCCAATTTAAACAGAAGAAAATGTAAATTAAATGAAAAGCTACAGGAAATACATACGATGAAAGGAAACAAAGCTCATATCAGCCCCCATTAGAATCTTTTCATAGAAACTTCAAAACCTTTTGCATTTCTATTCAATTCAGATTTAGAAAATTTACAAATAGAGTTTGATACAACCAAAAAGGTGATCTTGCACTTCTTCCAACCTTAACTAATTCAATCCTCGTAGTACTTATACAGTTTGATAAAAAATAACTGAAACTGAAATGTTTCATCTTCTATAACAGTTTCGGTATACGAAACGACTTACAATCATTAGCAAAAAAGAAACATTTCACCATTATGAAAAGTCTCTCAGCCTGCCTGGATTCTTTCACTACATTTGGCTTGCTCTGCACTTCCAATGGATCCTATAAGATGGGTGACCGGTTCTGAATTTTGAAATTTGGATAGAATCTTTACGCCAAATCTCTGAATGTTTGACTGCTTCAAATACTCATATAATAATTCCTGGGGTCGCTCCTTTTATAAGCATATATTACCATTGGGGTTTGGAGAAAAGTGGATTTGGATGAACCACCCTTAGCCCCGATGTGTCTCAGAGAATGCCGCATGTCCATGATTTAAACCAAGGAAGTTTTCCCCAGTCCACCCCCTGTCGGCTAATTTGCGTGCTACTTCGATCACCAAATTACACCTCGACCGTTGATCCAGATCGTTTCAAGATCTAAGGTCAACGTTTTTCCAGAAAAATTTGACATCGGAGGTTGAAAAAGGTGATTTTGGTCAGACAACCCTCCTTTCTGATGTTCTTCTAAGGGTGCCATGCATCCCACAAAAAATCGTGATGGTTTTCCATGGCCTGCCCTTGACCACTTAATCTTCGTGCTAGTTGTATCTCCAATACATGTCTCAGTCGTTGATCTGGGTCGCTTTTGAGATCGACGGTCTATTGAGTTTTATTCTTCATATCTCTGCTATTTCATCCAAATGCTGCTAGATATAGATGGTTCCTCTAAATTTATCATAGCTCTGTGGCGATTTAATCCATCATAAAATTTCTGAAACTCGGACACCAGCTGGGAATTATATGGTGATAACAGGTAACAGTGAACAAAAGGGTGTATATACATAGACTATAGAAGATAAAGTCGCATACATATGAAAATCTCATGAAAATTTGAGTAGATATTGGTACCAAATTCCTAGAGTATGAAATGAAGGTTGCAAGTCATCATATTATTGTTTCAGGTCATCTATATAGGTATTGGTATGGTTTTTTCCTTNAAAGAAGAGATGGGGGTTGTTGTTGCTGAGGTGGAGTAATGCATGTGTGAAGAAGTAAGGGGTGTGCAGTAGCTGAAATATACAGAAGACAAAAGGTGCATTGAATGGGAATGGAGTAGAAAGCATAAGAGGTAGAAGAACATAAAAGTGAAATGGATGCGTGCAGGAAGACAGTGAGAAAGACAAAGCAGAGAAATCTTGTAGAACAGTGATGAGACTGGTAAGCTATTGTTGAACACTATATCATTGTAATAAGTTTTCGTAATTCATATTCATAAACTAGGGTGGTAGGGAGGTGCTAGGGAGGACTGGTGTACTCAAAGGTTCAAGGAAGTGCTTGAACACAGGGAGTTGGTGCTAGAGAAACCAGGGATTTGGTGCTTCTTTCTAGTTGGTTCTAGAGAAACCAGGGAGTTGGTGCTTCCTTCTAGTTGGTTCTAGAGAAACCGGGGAGTTGGTGCTTCCTTCTAGTAGGTGCAAGAGAAAACAGAGAGTTGGTGCTCTCAACAAGTAGCAGCTTGCAAAGTAGAGGTTGCAACCTCATTATGAGTTGGTGCTCATATGTATGATAATGTAAAGAATGTAAATATTACTTATCATATAAAGAAGAAGAGGGTTTTACCCTATATGGGTTTCCTCAAGAAAATCTGTCTCTGTGTATCTCATATGTGTGACTGATGTTGAATAAGCTATTGCTTATTGCCTTGCATCATTGTGATTGTCATTGAGTTCTTTGTGAAGAATTAAAAAATAAGTATAATTGTTCAAGCTCGGTAAACAAATGATTCACCCCCCCCTCTCAGTTTTCCAATAGAATATCGGTCTGGATGTAACACAGGGGTTACTTTCCTTTCTTTTCTTCTTCAGTCAAGATTTTTAGGGCTAGAGACAGGGACTGCAGGCTCGGGGTCTGGGTTTCTCCTAGTGTGGATTTTATTAGGAGCCAGGATTTCTATCTTACACAACGTAGTAGAACTGGTCTCTGGGTAATGGAGTCGCTAGGATAAAGATAATCTTCAACCAATAAGGTAATTGGTCCACTGTCACCCTCAGGGATCAAACTAAATATTTAAGTTGTTTTCCTAAGGAAAATTTTTCGATTTCATCCCCGGCAACGACGCCAGAATGTTAGCACTCTGTAAATTTTGTCTGGCTGAACAGAAAAATGACAGAGGTAACTATTTCAACCAGATTTAGAGCTAAGGCACTAGCCTTCTCAACTCAGAGATGGATCTCTCATGTCACTTGATATATCTATGGAAATCGGTGGCTAGATTTGGTTTGTTTTGGGGATTTTTAATAAAGTTGCTGGCAAAGAAAGGGAGAACACTATGGGCTATGGAGTCAAAATTTTGAAAGTGAATGGAAATAAGGCATTGGATGATAAAACTCTCTAGAGGAAACAGGCTAATTAAGGCAATGAATATGAGTTATTCTTGAAATAAAAAGACATGTAGGAAGATAAAGAAGACAAATAATTTCATCAGAGCATTGCTGAAATGAATTCTGAATAAGTTAAGAAGACAATCACATAGTTTAAATTGCTTGATCCAAGAGTGTCACAGGACTAATTCTGGGCATTTAAATTGTCCAATTTAAACAGAAGAAAATGTAAATTAAATGAAAAGCTACAGGAAATACATACGATGAAAGGAAACAAAGCTCATATCAGCCCCCATTAGAATCTTTTCATAGAAACTTCAAAACCTTTTGCATTTCTATTCAATTCAGATTTAGAAAATTTACAAATAGAGTTTGATACAACCAAAAAGGTGATCTTGCACTTCTTCCAACCTTAACTAATTCAATCCTCGTAGTACTTATACAGTTTGATAAAAAATAACTGAAACTGAAATGTTTCATCTTCTATAACAGTTTCGGTATACGAAACGACTTACAATCATTAGCAAAAAAGAAACATTTCACCATTATGAAAAGTCTCTCAACCTGCCTGGATTCTTTCACTACATTTGGCTTGCTCTGCACTTCCAATGGATCCTATAAGATGGGTGACCGGTTCTGAATTTTGAAATTTGGATAGAATCTTTGCGCCAAATCTCTGAATGTTTGACTGCTTCAAATACTCATATAATAATGCCCGGGGTCGCTCCTTTTATAAGCATATATTACCATTGGGGTTTGGAGAAAAGTGGATTTGGATGAACCACCCTTAGCCCCGATGTGTCTCAGAGAATGCTGCATGTCCATGATTTAAACCAAGGAAGTTTTCCCCAGTCCAACCCCTGTCAGCTAATTCACGTGCTACTTCGATCACCAAATTACACCTCGACCGTTGATCCGGATCGTTTCAATATCTACGGTCAACGTCTTTCCCAAAAACTTTGACATCGGAGGTTGAAAAAGGTGATTTTGGTCAGACAACCCTCCTTTCTGATGTTCTTCTAAGGGTGCCACGCGTCCCACAAAAAATTCTGATGGTTTTCCATGGCCTACCCTCGACCACTTAATCTTCGTGCTAGTTGTATCTCCAATACATGTCTCAGTCGTTGATCTGGGTCGCTTTTGATATTGACGGTCTATTGAGTTTTATTCTTCATATCTCTGCTATTTCATCCAAATGCTGCTAGATATAGATGGGTCCTCTAAATTTATCATAGCTCTGTGGCGATTTAATCCATCATAAAATTTCTGAAACTCGGACACCAGCTGGGAATTATATGGTGATAACAGGTAGCAGTGAACAAAAGGGTGTATATACACAGACTATAGAAGATAAAGTTGCATACATATGAAAATCTCATGAAAATTTGAGTAGATATTGGTACCAGATTCCTAGAGTATGAAATGAAGGTTGCAAGTCAACATATTATTGTTCCAGGTCATCTATATAGGTATTGGTATGGTTGTTTCCTTGTTTTGATGGTTACATTTTGTCATGGTATGGTGTAGACTTGAGGCATACTTGGTATGGTTGATTTGGTATTTGGGTATGGTATATCTTGGTTACTTGGTTGATCCGAAATATATTTGCAGAAAGAAATGAATACAAATTAGTATCAAAAGATGCTTAACACAGAATAACAGATATACAATAAAACTGGTTTCTATTCAATAAGGAAATAATATGAAATTGTAAAATGTAGTGGAAACAAGCTTTCTATAATGGTGGTGACTTATCTTTAAGAAGAGATGTGACAACTACACTCATTCGCAATAAGATCATTACAATGAGGATCTGAAGGCATTTTTACAATAAAACAGGAATGTTAAAAACTATAGACATCCAAAAAACCCAAGCCTAGGAGATGAAGCGCCAAAAGTCATGTGAGCCTCGTTTGCATAAGTTAGTACATCACCTTCCCAAGGTCGTAACTTTTGAATACAATCTTCATTTTAGGTGCACGATCGACTGTTGGAAAGGTCTATTTGAGGACTACACATTTTGTTTCTATCTATCAATGGTCATTTCAATTGTGGCAAACCCTAAAACACGTTGTTTAGGGCCTCAAAACGGCCCTGCAAGTCAAGGACCCGAAAACTAGGGAAAAAACTGCCAAACTGGAAAACTACCAAAATGAGCCAGTTGGAATCGGTGGGACGCCACTGAAATCCAAATGGATCCGCTCAATGAATTGGGTGGCTTTTTCAACTTCATTTGGAGCAAGATATGAGTCCATCGATGTGACCGCAAGGGGTAGTGCAACATCTATGAGACCCAATGGTTGGAATCCCAACCCCACCTGAAAGGGGTTGTGGT
>JZKD02S1473367.1:0-10823 GCA_000966675.3 Picea glauca | reverse complement strand
ATCTAGGGCACATTTTCCATCCGTTGAGGTTGCGGCACTTGGGGAGGACACATTTGGGGTTCCCGACTGATCATCATATCAGATCCAGGGAAATCCTTCCGACCCATTTCACAGTAGGCCAAGGCGATCAGTTTGAGACACATATCAGTTGATTCTTATAGTGGAATCACTAGTGCACATTTTTCTAGTATCAGGGGGGGCGCATTTCCCCAAGGGGATCCATCCGGGGTCTATACATACCAACAAAGGAGCAGACAATCACCAGGATTGAGAAAGAAAACAGGGCACACTGTTTGGGACAGTTTTCGGGAATATCTAAGAGGTCTATCCACCAGGACAAACTTTCCAGACTTGTAGCAATTGTCGTATGAGTTGTCGTAGCTTGCAGTAGATCTTAACCTCTTCCATTGATCCAGCATTAGTCTTCTATTATCAGGTGTTATTGTTTTATTTTGATTATTGTATTCTAGATAATATCCTTTTGTCATTTGATCTAGCTGATTGATTTAATTTATTTCATCCGCATTTGACATTGTACTCTAGAGATATCATATTATATGATTTACAGTCTTTTGTCTCGTTTACTATATGTGTGCTCTATATATATGTTATAAACAATTAATTATACACATACACATCTAAAATGAATCCAGAAACCCCCAGTGTATCGGATCATATTTTTGGTCACATGAGGTTAGCAGTATTTCCTTGACTAGCCGGGTCAGGAACATTACAGTGGTATCAGAGATTTCTTCTTGCCAGCCTGTGAAGAAAGTACTTATCTTGACCCCATGATTCTGGGAACATGTGAAGAATCCCCATAGGGAAGAGTACATATTGGGGACAAGTAAATCCAGTACCCCAGAGGTCATAGTAGAGACGGAAATACCGGAACAGAAGGGACTACACTCCCTTCCACACTCAGTCTAATACAAAACCAAAGTTAAAGGACAAAGATCATATAAACTTTGAAATAAAGGTAGATATATATAGGACTATGGATGACAGGCATGAGACACCAGAGGGTAGGGGGAAAGGCCTCAAGACACATGTTGACAGTACGTAGGCCATGTTGAATGACCTAGCTAGAGGAAAGAAGGACAAGATGCATTCCATACAACAAATGGCCATCAGTACACAAATCATCCATCATAGCGTGAGCACTATAGGTGCTAATTTCGCAGGAGGAGTGAGTGGTTTAGGATGACACTAGGGAGGTGGGGCTAATTGCTCCAATGGATCGCAGGGTAGAGCTAGTACACACCTTTCACCAGTCTAAGCCTACACATCATCTAAGAGGATTCCTCAACCTTTATACCCATAGTTCTAGGGGGGGGCATTGGGACAGCTAGGGCATGCAGAAGGACAGTCAAGTTAGGGACATGTATTGCCATAGGATCCATTCAGGGAGTACAAGAGAAAATACTTGGCACTAGGACCAAAGTTCCATGCAGACATGAGTTTGAAAGACTATTGTTCGATCTGATATCGAAACAGACCCCGAGAGGCACAAAGGGGAAATGGGAAAACTCACAACATGGATATCATTAAGAAAGTGGGAAATTTGAACATTCCTAATTTTGATGGATCGTCAAGATGCTCAGCTCAAGCATGGGATCAGAAGCTTGATACATACTTCAAGCTTAACCTAATGATAGAGTTCGATGTTATCAGTTTCTCAACTTTGCACTTGGATGGGGAGGCCAACGAGTGGTGGTACCATGGGATGGTGACCTTAGGTCACAACCATATTACTTCATACTTAGAGTTCACAAAGAGGTTGATGGATATATTTTACATGAGAGATCCAGAGATCCATTTTAGGGACCTTACGCAATTGAGATGAACAGGATCAATCGATACCTTCATCAGAGATTTCCAGTGGAAGGCAATGGTTGTATCCAATATATCAAAGCATAGACTGGTGATGTTGTTCACTAAGGCGTTAACAAAGCCATTGAGAGGTTGGGTTAAGGATTTCAAGACTCACACCCTACAGGAGGCCATTATGCACACGAGAGACATAGGGGACTCAACATTGAAATCCAAACCTGCTACCAAACCCTTTTCACAATAGAGAGACATGGATCAAAGAAATCCTCAAAGGGAATTGAAGGGTAAGTCCAAATTAGACAATGAAACCAAATGGGATTTCATGAGGAAGAATCTATGCTTCTCTTGCAAAGACCCTTGGGTTCCAGTCCACATGTGCATAGGCAAGGGAGAGATCCATTATATTGAGGTGGAATTAGACAGTGTGGATAGTGAGGAGGAGGAGAAGGAAAATAGATCCACTAGCTCAAAGGAGGATCCATTAGAGGAAGAGGAGAAGCCTCCACAGAGACCACCAACATCAGCAGGGACCCACCCACAGGTAGTTCCATAGCCTCCTAAGAAAACTAACGCACGAAAACCAACAAAGGGAGGAGTTATAGAGACCCTTTCTGGTGTTCCTAGCTATGAAACCCTCCAAATCAAAGGGGCTATTTAGGGACAACGGGAAATCACCCTAATCGATGGTGGGGGCACCCACAACTTCATTGATGCTTCATTGGTGTCGAGGCGGGCACTTCAGACAGACGAGTTTGAGGGATTCAATGTGGCAGTAGCAGATGGCCATACAGTGGATTGTCTTGACAGAGTCCCAGACTTAGAGATAAATTTAGGTAACTACACAGTGAGAGACACATTTTATGTAGTTGACCTATCTGACACAGATGTAGTATTGGGAGTCAAGTGGTTGATCACATTGGGAAACATCACCACTAACTACCAAACCTTGGAGATGGGGTTCAGGGACAGTGACAGGAAGAGGATCGTTCTGAGGGGCATTTTGACAGGGGCACACTGGACAGTTTCGTCCAAGAGGATGGAGAGGATCTTCAGGCATGGGGAGGTAGCATATGTCGCAGAGTGCTTGATCACTATGTGGAAGGATTCAAAGGGTCGGAGGAAGTATCAGACAAAGATCAAAAACTTATTGGGGCCGCATCAATAGGTTTTTGGTTCGATTCCACTAGGAAGGCCACTGGATAGGGGGTTTGAGTACACCATTGAGTTAGAGGAGGGGGGAAAACCTATGATCACACCATTGTATCATCATCCTAGGAGGTTCAAGGATGATATAGAGAAATCAATTAAGGAATTTCTACGATGGGACACATCAGATCAATTAGCAGTCCATTCACTTCTTCAATTGTCTTAGTTCTAAAGAAGGATGGTACCATAAGTATGTGTATTGACTACTGGGATTTGAACAAGAATACCATCAAGAACCGAAATCCTATCCCTCACATAGATTAGTTGATGGATGAGTTTCATGGAGCATTTTTCTTCCCAGAGATTGATCTTTGCTCTAGATATCATTAGATCAACATCAGAGAGCAAGACATTGAGAAGATGACATCCAACTGCCACTTTGGTCATTTCAAGTTTATGGTTATGCCATTTGGGCTAGCCAATGCACCAGCTACATTCTAGTCTTCCATGAACCACATATTCAGGGATCAATTGAGGAAATCAGTCCTGGTTTTCTTCGACGACATCTTGGTCTATGGCAAGACATGGTAGGAGTATATGAGTTACTTGGATGAGGTATTGAGCATCATGGAGACACAGTCATTGTACGCCAAAGAGTACAAGTGTGAGTTTGGTATGACAAATTTTATTTACTTGGGCCACATCATTAGTGCACAAGGGGTACAGGTGCACCAAAAGAAGATCAGGGCCATTCTGGATTGGCCAACACCTAGGAGCATGATAGAGTTGAGTAGCTTCTTTGGGATATGCAACTATTACAGGTGGTTTGTCCAGGTTTTTTCCTGGCTTGGAGCACCACTTAAATATCTCACATGACATGGGGCCTTCATATGGATTGACGAATCACAAAAATCCTTTGATCACATGAAGGAAGTCATTGGCACTTGTCCAGTGTTAGCATTACCAGACTTCACTTTGTCATTTCTATTAGAGTGTGATGCATCCAACAAGGGTATCAGGGAATTTTCGATGCAGGGAGGACACCCCATTATATTTGAGAAAAGGAATACCAGTCATCCCAAGAGGTTGTACTCCATTTATGATAAGAAAATTCTAGCAATCATGCATTCCTTGACCAAATTTAGACAAAATTTGGTGGGCAGCAAATTCGTGGTCAAAACAGGTCAAAACAGCTTGAAGTATTTCCTTGAGAAAAAGGACCTCAGTGAGCACCAACAGAAATAGGCGACGAAGGTACAAGAATTTGAATTCGACATAAATTATGTCAAGGGGAAGAAGAACATTGTGGCCGATGCGCTATCTAGGAGACCTACATCGTGTTCTTTGATGGAGATTTCAACAGATTGGAAATCCCACTTGTTAGTGGAATATTCCAGGAACAAGTTTGCTTGTGAGGTTCTGGATGGAAATATTTAGGATGATAGGTACATGGTCATTGACGATGTCATATTCTACAAGGATAGAGTCTACTTAGTACCAGATTTAGGGCTCAAGAAGACGATCCTCGCAACAGTTCACAAGTCATCACTAGCAGGCCATCAGGGGATTTTCAAAACCTACAGGAAGATCAGGGACAATTTCTCATGGAAGGGCCTCAAACAAAACGTTATGAGGTACATCGGTGAGTGTGTGACTTGTCAATAGAAAAATTCAGAGCATACACTTCCATCATGGCTACTTCAACCACTTACCATTCCAGAGTAGAAATGGTAGAGCATATCGATGGAATTCATAGCATGCCTACCAAGGTCCAGGGCAAGGACTGCATCTATGTAGTGGTTGACATATTGACCAATTTTCTCACTTGCATTCCATATCGAAAGAGTACAGTGAAGTTCAAGTAGTCATGTTATTCTTCAAAGAGACCTTCAGACTCCATGGGTTGCCGAGGAATATCATCAGTGACAGGGATAGTCGGTTTATTGGGACATTCTAGAGGGAGTTGTTTAGATTGGTGGGGACAAAGTTGAAACCTAGCACCAGTTATCACCCTCAAACAAATGGAAATACTGAGATCATCAATAAGTCAGTTGACGGGTATTTGAGGAACTACGTGGGTGGACAGCAAAGAACCTGGGTCAGGTGGCTACATTTAGCAGAGCATTGTTACAACACCATTGGTATGACACCCTTATGAGAATTGTATAGGTATGATGCTCCCACTTTGATAGACTTGGTTTTCGGGGAGATCATAGGCCCCAAGGCCAAGGATTGGATCATAGAGGGTCAAGAGATTCTCAAATTTCTAAAAGAGAACATGCAGACAACACATAATCAATAGAAGATGAGTGCGGATAGAGCGCAGCTTTGAGGTTGTGGATTTGGTTTTCTTGAGACTCCAACCTTACAAAAAGTCATCTCTAAAGAAGACTAGGGATGAGAAGCTCAAGCCCAGATTTTATGGACCTCACAAGATCATGCACTGGGTAGGCGAGGTTTCTTATGAGCTAAAGCTTCCAGGGCGGAACAAGATTCATATCATGTTCCACGTATCTCGTCTCAAGAAGGCGGTGGGACAATTCATCAGCACATCAAAGGAGCTCCCCCCATTGGATGAGGAGGGACAATAGGATTTTTTATGGAGGAGGTATTGGAGTTTTGAGAGTGGAAACTGAGGATCACAGTCATCAGAAAGGGTTTTATCATATGGAGAGGGCTTCCAGTAGAGGATGCTACTTGGGAGAGTGAACATGTGTTGCAACACCCTGGATTGGTATTTCTTGAGGACAAGCAATTTCGGGAAGGGAGGACTATAATATCCCTTTCCAAATAAGAGCTCCAGAGAGGAGGCTTAATGGTGTGAACAACCCCGTTAGACTATAGAGAGGGCCAGAAAGGGGTAATCAAGGTTACTAGAGGTCACTCTAGCCGAGGGTGTTATAATTTGAAAGTGACATTGAGCTAAAAGTGGCTAAAAGTGATTTTAAGTCAACTTGAGCTAAAAATAGAGTCTACAGTGAATTAGGGTTTTGGGTAGCTATAAGAAAAGGTAAAGTGACATAATTCATCATTATGCATATTTTGACTTGTCATTTGAGGAGAGAGGTGCATCTCAGGATAGATAGCTCAATGGATTCCAAGAGGAATACACTAGTGGATGATTTCGGTGTTGAGAGACACACCCTGGTCACCGAGGAGATCACACGGGTATTTCATCAATATTCAACAATAGTTTCATGGGTTCCATCAGTAAGGGCGTACTTATTCAGGGTGAGGTCACAAATTCTGAGGAGGTATTGAGTTGAATTGTCCCATACAAAGAGAATCCAAAGATTCCCTTTAGACCCAGTTGAGAGGAAGGCAAGACGCATCTTTTTCCTAGTTCCTCGTCAGATTCCGATGAGAAAATCATTTGGGGCACATTTTCCATTCGTTAAGGTTGCAACACTTGGAGGGGACATGTTTGAGTTTCCTGAGCTGATCCAAATTTGAATCTAGGAGCTTGATGGGGCTCAAAAAGGCCTAAATATAAATGTTCTCATAATGGCATCAAACTGGACGTGTGCATAGGCCTCATCGATACGAACCCAATGGTGTCAAATGGATGTCGTATTCTCCTAATATCACGTTCTGTTTGAAAAGTCAAAAAGTCAACAGGGTCAACAATCAAAAGTCAATAATGACGTCAGCATGACATCATCGTGCTGACATGGCAGAGGCACAGATCACAAGCCATACAAATGACATGGACCAACTAGGAGGTGACATGTGTCACCACTGAAAGGGTGACATGTGGCACTTATATAGCTGACATGTCAGCCCCGAATGATGACACGTGGCAGACAGAGATAGGTACGGATGGAGGACAGGTGGTCCAATCGTTGACTGACATAGGGTCAATGTGCTTACATGGCCAATTGCTGATAGGGAAGGTACGGAGCAGACACATGGGAAAATCACTAGTTGACAAGTGGCATCAGTCCAGCAAATAAGGAGGTGCCATGTGGCACCCAGGCATTGGCCGAAATTTTCATGTACCAAAATTTTAGAGTTTGAAGGATTCAAACTCGTGACCTCCATCAGGAGACTATGCCTTTGGAGTAGGTTGTATTCCAATGTACCACCATGCAACTTGTTATTACAAGTCTACAAACTTTTATTTAAAGTGTTGTAAAGTGTTGAATGGGGGCGAAAAGGGTTGGGGCTAAGTCCCAGCCCACGGATTTGTGCATCCGCATATTCCCATAAGCACGGGAAGCTTCCACCCAAGTGATAAGTCTCAGGCATGGGGGATAAGGATTCAACACCTTGCGATCTGACTTGAGCTTGATACCTAGTGCCTAAGTTTAGGGATAGCCCCGATTTTTATGGGGTTTAATATGACCATATATTCTGAGATAAGGGGCTAGTACATAGCCCTATGGCCTGGTGCTTGGCCACCTAATATAACCATATGACCATAAATGGGGGGGGTGATAGGCCTAAGGATATTAGCCCTATTATTATGGCATAAAGTGGGTTTTGCCCTTGTCTTTATGGTTTTTATGGATTTTATTAACCAGTTTTGGTTATTTGGCCATATCTTGGTGGATATTGGGCCAAATTGAGTGCCATGAAAAGTGGGATGCTAGGATTTGATCCCTCTACCTCATGGCTATATAAAACAAGCCACTGTGAGGTTTGAAACAAGCAATAAGTAGCAAATAATCTTGAAGCAAGTCGAGGAAGAACTTGCCAAGGTCAAGTAGTCTTGAGCAGTGTAGAGTAGTTGAGCTTTGGAGGCAGTTTTCGGGAGTTCTACAACTGTGTTTTCAGTGCCGTCTATTGCATTAGGTTTCTGAGATAGAGAAGAATACATCATTCAATCAAAGCCCTATATGATGTAATTTTAATGCAGATTTTAAAGCATTGAATATTGAATAGAGAAAGCCTCCCTCACTAAAGACAAAGGCCTGGAGACGTAGGCGAGATTGTCGAACTCTGTTATCAACTTATTGTGTACAATTGGTTGATGCTTTGATTACTTTGTGTTATCTTCTATTTCTCTTCATTCTTTAATTCTTTGTCATTTTCATATTCACATGCACCATCAGAAAAAGGTCTTGATAAATTGAGGTCATAGTGTGTGATTGCTAAGCTTCGATTTTCGGATCAAGTGGTATCAGAGCAGGCTGACATTTGCAGGAACTATGAATATGGGGGAAATGTTGAAGAAAGACAGACTCTAGGAGCTCGAGGAGATTAAAAAAAAAAATTAGTGAGAGAATTTTGAATTGCAAAGATTGGTGCAGATTATTGAGGAAGACAGGGAAAGAATGTGAACGTTGATGTTGGCAATGGAAGCAAGGCCAGTTGGAGGAAGTCCTTCAGTTAGAAGCCTGAGCCCCGTCATGGATGATGGAACTCATCCATTCTAGAGGAAATCAAATGAAGAGGATTCATATACTCCTGCTACTCAAGTTGAGGAGCAGTCAGTAGGAGAATCCATTGGACCATTCTCTTCGCTAGTAGAAAGCACTGATTACACTCCAGCCTCACCTGTAATTGAGCAGGAAGTGGAGTCTGACCATCCGGAGATAGCAACATTTGAGAAACATACCAAAGGATTCGGTACGATAATTCTATCGAAGTTCAGATACAAGAAGGGACAAGGCCTTGAAAAATATGCCCAAGGCAGAGCCGAGTCAATTGAAGTGCGTGAGCGTCCACCCCGAGAAGGATTGGGATACGCAGGAGAATCTTATGAGGACGACAATCCAGTGATTCGTTGCACACACTATCAAAATTTCGGACATGTTGCTAACCACTATTGGGAGCAGCATATAGAATTGGCACCGGAATGGTTTCAGACTCGGCAAGGAAAATAGGCATCTCGAGCCAGCAGCGACACAAACAGTGAGTCGTGGAAGAAAGGTAAATAGGTTGAAAGGTATAAATCACCTTCGCCCACCTTTACTGATGAGCATGCTAGAGTCATGAAACTTATTGGAAAAACGATTCCATGCACGTTTTGTTGCAATCATAACCATCGTGTTGCAGACTGCTGGAAATAAAAGGTATATGGAAGAAAGATCATGGCAACAAGAAGTATGCAAGGACGCGATGACGCGACAGTGCAAGTCAAAAAGAATCTGCGAGTAAAGTCAGTGCAGCCAGGGAAGGAGTCAGAGAAATCCAAGGGGGATTCGACTCAGTTAGGGCATGATTCCATCAAGTTTCTTTGAGCAAGAAACACTTGTTCACATGGTCAGAAGAGTGGACATTGTGAATATAGTTGATGGAGGTTGCATCTAGAGTTGCGACGCTCAAAAAATCCTAAAGGGCTCAAGCAAAAGATGGATGTTGCAAAGGAACAAAAGGAAGATGTCCAGGAGCAGAAGGACGTTACAAGAGGACAACAAGAGGATGCTGCAGAGAGGAAGAGGAACAACCGCGACACTCTATTGGCAGGAGATGGGTCATCCGACTGGAACTGGGCCGATTTTATGCCCTATATGTAAATTGAGTCAGTGTCATTGTCATTGATGTAATAAAAGTGATTTGATTTATGGAATCACTTATTGAGTCTAGTTAATGTTAATTCTAGGTTGTTTGAAACAAGCAAGAAGCAGCAAAGAATATTGAATCAAGTCGAGGAAGAACTTGCCAAGGTCAAGTAGTCTTGAGCAGTGCAAAGTAGATGAGCTTTGGAGGCTATTTCTGGGGGTTCCACTACTCCATTTTCAATGTCGTCTGTTGCATTAGGTTTTTGAGATAAAGCAGAATACAACTAGTCAGTCAGAGCCCTATATGATGTAATTTTAATGCATATTTTAAAGCATTGAATATTGAATAGAGAAAGCCTCCCTCACTGAAGACAAAACCCCGGAGATGTAGGCGAGATTGTTGAACTTCATTATCAACTTATTGTGTACAATTGGTTGATGGTTTTCTTATTTTGTGTTATATTCTATTTCTCTTAATTATTTAAGTCTTTGTCATTTTCATATTCACATGCACCGTCAGAAAAAGGTCTTGATAAATTTAGGTCATAGTGTGTAATTGCTAAGCTTCAATTTTCGGATCAAGTGGTATCAGAGCAGGCTGACATTTGCAGGAACTGTGAATATGGGGAAAATATTGAAGAGATCCAGACTCCAGGAGCTCGAGGAGATTAACCAAACCATTCAGTGAGAGAATGTTGAATTGCGAAGATTGGTGTATATTATCAAGGAAGACAGGGAAAGAATGTGAACATTGACGTTGGCAATGGAAGCAAGGCCAGTTGGAGGAATTCCTTTAGTTAGAAGCCTGAGCCCTATTAGGGATGATGGAACTCATTCATTCTAGAGGCAATCATATGAAGAGGATTCATATACTCCTGCTAATCCGATTGAGGAGAAGTCGGTAGGAGAGGCCATTGGCACATTCTCTTCGGACATGATACTGACCACTATTGGGAGTGGCATCCAGAATTGACACCGGAAATGGTTTCAAACTCTGCAAGGAAAACAGGTAGCTCGAGCCAGCAGCGACGCAAATAGTGAGTCATGGAAGAAAGGTAAACAAGTTGAAAGGTATAAATCACCTTTGCCCACCTTTACTGATGAGCATGCTAGAGTCATGAACTTTATTAGAAAAATGATTCCATTCACATTTTGTAGTAGCCATAACCATTGTGTTGCAGACCACTGGAAACAGAAGGTATATGTAAGAAAGATCATGGAAACAAGAAGTACGCCAAGATGCAATTATGCGACACTACAGGTCAAAAAGAATCTGCGAGTAAAGTCAGTGCAGCCAGGGCATGAGTTAGAGAAATCCAAGGGGGATTCAACTCAGTCAGGGCGTGATTCCATTAAGTTTCTTCGAGCAAGAAAAATTGCTCACATTGTTAGAAGAGC
>JZKD02S1473366.1:67927-96658 GCA_000966675.3 Picea glauca | reverse complement strand
CTATTTTAAAAGTAATTCACCCAAATTCTATAGGATAAAATTATTTTACCTTAAAAATAGCCAAAATTTTATAAAATCTATATAAAATCCTTAGAAATTTGAATATTTTTACAAAAAAATTGTCAGCCATTTATAGTTGGCATATGAAGGATTAATAAGATTCATCTAGGTTTCTACATTTTAAAATAAATTTCCTTCCTTAAAATCATCCCTAGTTATGACCTTCCAATTATGGTGCTCTTTAAACAAAATCGTGGACGATTCCATACACTTACGGTTATTTCAAAGAACACTCACTGATCGATCATCCAAATGGTATGTGGATGAAAAATCAGGGTCCCACGTGACTTTTGAATCTTTGGCCAAGGCCTTTTTATCTTTTTTTCAACTACCATTTCATCACGATATTGGCTTAAAACTACTCTTCAAGTGAAAACAAACCTCATCTATGCATATCGTCGACCACATCCATGAATGGCATTGGCGACGCAGTTTATGTAAAGTAGAAACCACCATAGAACAACGCCTCGATTGGTTTCTTAAATCACACGTCTCTATACTTTCCAAAGATGTAGCATCCACTTTCCCTCAGTCAGAAGAGGAATTCATTAGCAAGGGCCAACAATTTGACCTTATCTATGCTCAATCAGGTTACTTATACACGATGTTACCTGATGCACCCAGACCCGTACCATTTGTCTAGGACAAACCTGCGATGTCCCATGCTATAGATGGGTTGATTGGTACCACGACACATCACAACCCTTACAACAAACTACCACATGTTTATGGGGCACCTAAATATACAAAACCCTATGGAGGGCCATCTTATTACCCTCTGCCCCCTTACCAACAACCATATCCTATTTCTCCCCCCCACCCATGAGTGCGCCATCAATGGTATCCATGATGTGTATGACCTCTCAACCAAGTTTGCGTACACCTTATACCTCAACATATAACCTGGGAACTAGTGAAAGCCCTTCACCTTCCTATGTTCCCTATGGATCATTGTCACAAAACAATACATATTTTTCATTTCCTGGTCCTCCAAATTCGGTTGCTCCTCCACACAGACAACCACATGCCAACGTTAACTTTGTTCATCCCTCTCCCATTCAACAAATTCATACTTTTGAACAATTGAATACATAAATTATGGCCTATCAGCCGAATAATGCCAAAAATAAAGGAAAAAACTGAAACAATAATAACCCAGGACTAGGTGGAAATACCCCCCAACCCAACCATCCCACTGGGGGCCAATCCAAATCAAGGAAACTACAACCCCCAAGGGGACAATAAAAACAAACACCAAGGAAAGAAAAATAACAACAATCTTCGGACTAACTTCCCTTGTTCTCTTTGTGGTGAGTATGGACACTATACACACCATTTCCCCCAAATTTCTGACTTTAAAGGGATGAAAGAATCCATGAACTCGCCACGTCCTTCAGCGCCACCTACCCCTCATCAAGCCCCACAATAGTATTTGAAACATTCACCCCTGGACATGTTGCAAAACCCTATTCCACACCAAGGTGTGATGAATACCCAATAGAAGATACACCCTGCTCCACCCCAAATGGGGCAATATCAAAACCCAGGTCCCATTCAACCCGGAAATCCGACCGATCACAACATCCTCCTTACCGGCGAAGAAGAAATTCTTTTGCAAACATGCAGTTGCCAGTATGGTGTTCCCCCTAAATCTACTCCAACCACTTCAGAAGTGGCTCCAGCTATAACTGGACAACCCTTGATGATTCTATGCCCTAACACTGAACCAAACATTCGCATACCCTGCGTTCCATTACAACTTAATGTCAATAACCCTCATTCTATGGTGGCCCATCACTACAGTCTGGTTGATGACTTAGCTCAGCCTCCTACAACCAAGTCTATATTGGAGGTCCTCCAAACCTGTCCAACTCAGCGGAAATCCTTGCTTTCCACCTTGGGAGTAGTCGACCTAGTTGATACTAGACTCATCACTTTCGATCTAGATAGCGGAGAAACATGCCTCCCTGCCCTGGTAGCTCTCCAGATACCAGGTAAGATTCAGAACATCGCATTTCATCGATGTATCATTGATGAAGGTGCATCCACATGCATCATGTCCAAATTATTATGGAAAAAAATTAGCTCCCGTGAGCTAGTACCATCCACCATAACCTTGAGAGCCTATGAAGGTCGACCCTCATCCCCTGAAGGGCTCTTCCAAAATGTCCTCGCCTAACTTGGGGGAAAAACCATCCTCATTGACATTGAATTTATGGACTCCCCACTTGATTACAATATATTGTTTGGATGTAGCTACATGTACGCTATAAAGGGGGTGGCCTCTTCTGTGTTTCGAATGATGATGTTCCCCAAAACGGGAATATCATCACCATCAACCAAATAACACATTATGAGCCTAACCATTCTACCAACATTGATAAAATTCTTCCCCTTGTCTGCACTAGCACATACGCTTATTCAGTCATTGACATGGGTCCCAGAGTTTTCAAAGAACCATCCTTACTGGGGGCATATCATGGAGTGCCACCCCTCCTACACCCTTCAACACATGTGTGTGTTGTATCTTCTAATGGGATAGATACCAGAGACACCATTCCTCCCACTGAGGCATCCCCTCACATCGACGTTCCACCAGTGGAAGAACCATTTTCTCAGGAACCCTCTGATAACCCCACTACACCACTTATCCTTGATCCCCCTCCCCACCAGGGGAAAATCCTAGTTTGGGAGACAGTCCCCTAAGCCATTACCCAATTTCCCTTCTTCTACCCCCCACCTGGAGACCAAGCATTCCAGGTATCTATAACCCTTACCCTTCCTAACATGATGCTTGCCATCCATGTATGGTATCTACATCCACTTGCGATGGTTCCTCAACCATCTCTCCCTCCTCAGACAGAGGGAATACCGATGCAAATTTCAGTACAGGCTACTGCCACACCACCATCCACCCCCACTGTAGGCACCTCTATCATTGTTCAGGGAAGAAGAAAGAAGAAAGAGCCCACAACTCCACTTCCTCCCTGAGTTCAACCTCCTTGCGCATTATGCGAAAGAGATGGACACCCCACTAGTCGATGTCCTACTCTTCCTGAGTTACGCAATCTGATCCAACTCCCTAGAGAAACCACATTACTCACCACTCCATCGCGTATGTCCACTCCTACTCCAGAGTCCTACACTGCAGGAAAAAAAGGGTTGCAAACCAAATTCGCTTGTGCCATATGCTCAAAATATGACCATTATACTCAGCATTGCCCAACTCTACCTCAATTTCACCAAACCTTATCTACAGTACGCTAAATGTCTCAACYAGAGCCCGCTCGACCACCTTATACCGAGGCTCACATTACCGATATTCGATACATTTCATCGTCAATACATGGGCGAATGAGGCACTCTCCACAATATCRGGACATTCACTKTATGTCYYGTGGTCCCTCGCACCCTGTACATGATATCCCATCTGCATCCTCACCATTAGAGGAAAATCACACTTTGACAGTTCCCCCTGTCATCTCCTAGGATCCACTATATTCTCACATTTTTCACGACGACAAAGATATACTGGAATAACTCACTATCCCTGATTTCCCATGGAATGCACTCCATCATAGAGCACTTTTTCTCTCATAGAAGGCCTTTCACCCTTCTACCCAAACCTCCATATGCACAATCGAAACTAAGGATTTTATCCCTTCAGGGAATATAGACTGGTTCAATAGCCCCATCCCTACCCCAGATGATTTTTAATATGGAAACATGGCCAACATTTCCCCCATTGTCAAAATCGACATTTCCATTAAACTGGGAATCATAGAATAAATAACCATTGGCTCTGCATCTCCCCTGAAGAAATCACAACTTACAAAGCTCTCTTTCAGGAATACCGGGATATTTTTTCCTCATCATATACGAAGATTCCTGACCTTGATCCATCTATTGTCGAACATCGAATCGACACTTGGGCAGATATTTCCCCAGTTCATCAAAATAAGTGACCCCTTCACCCATCCAAAGACGCGGCTATCAAAGATGAAATTAACATGTTATGCTCTGTCGAGTTCATTTACCCCATTGCGTACACTTCATGGGTATCCAACCTCGTCCCTGTTAACAAAAAACAGGGAACCATTCGCGTTTTCACATACTTTCGCAATATCAACCATGCTTTTCCCAAAGACAACTTTCCAACTCCCTTCATCGAAAAAATTATCGATGAATGTGCTGACCATGAAGCATTGTTCTTTATGGATGGGTTATTCGGCTACAATCAAATCCAAATTCATCCAGCAGATCAATATAAAACTGATTTTACTACCCTTTGGGGCACCTTTTCTTATCATGTCATTCCTTTTGGACTCAAGAACGCAGGTGCTACCTTTCAATGGGCCATGACCTATGTTTTCCATGATATTTATTACATCATCCACGCTTATTTGGACGACCTCACTGCTCGATCCAAAATGAGAAATCAACATTTAAACGACTTACGCATCATTTTCCAACGATGCTGCCAGTATAATATCCGCTTGAACCCCCTCAAGTGCATATTTTGGATCACTGTCGAATGATTTCTTGGGTTCATTGTCTCCCATCACGACATCACAATGGACCCCCTCAAGGTCCAAGCTATCACGAAAATTCCACCACCAAGGAATTTACGCCAATTGCAAAGATTACAAGGAAACTTTTTACATCGCTTTGTCCTAGACTACACCACTCATTACCCAAGTGACAAAACCAACAGAACAAACATTATAATAAGTGCTCAACGAGATTGGTAAGTTTAGGTTTGTGCAGCGACAAACTGCAGTGGCAAACTCGAGTGACAAATCTCACGATCTTCCTTCTAGTGGTTATACTATTATGAATGAAACCAACTCTGATCCCATGTTATATTTTCATTAGTTTTGTTAACATTAGATTTACCATAGCATTTTTATCTTCTTTTAACTTTCAATAACAAAATATTGAAATATATAAGCAACAGATAAACAAGCACAAGAAGACACAAAGATTTATCCCGGGAAAAACCCAACCAACTTTTCTTAGAGAGAATATTTCCAATACAACGATGAACAAGATCTATTCACAAGAGAAAACCAACAATGAAAAAAAATTCACAACAAATACTTATCTCTTCATCTTGTCAAACCCTAGTGAGGCTAGACAACTAAGAAACACCACTAAATTGGTTCAAGATAGGTGCATCGCTAGAGCCAGATAGCGCACCACATAACTGACACAACAGAATCTTGGTAAATGCAACTACAACTGGCATGAAGAAACTGGGAAACACCACACAACTTGATCCAAGTGGATATTGGTGGCCACCCACCTATTCCATAATCCAACTGGCTCATCTGGACAATTTTCAGTTCAACAAGTTTCTCTGTAATGGGGACATTTCTTTGTAACTGTGGGTTCTACACTTACAGGGTTGTCCTGAAGCCCTACACAACATCCAGGTGGATATTGTTGGACGCCCACCTATTCCAACTGGCTTATTTTGGAATTTTTCATGTCAGTACATCTTTTTGTACTTCCAGGGCCGTTTTGGGGCTCTAAACAACGTTTTCTTGTCTTTCCACAATCAAACTGTAGATGAAGTCAGAGTTTGATGGAATAGTGTGTATTATCGAAAATAAATTTCTAACTGGCTATCATGCACCTAAAACGGAGATCGCATGCAAAAGTTACGACCCCAAGAAGTTAATGTACTAACTTACCCAAACATGGCCCACATGACTTTTGGCATTTCATCTCCTAAGGTTAGGTTTTTGGATGTCTAGGGTTTTGGAATTGATGTTTATCATAAAATTCCTTCAGAGCCTCATTGTAATCATTTTCTTGCAAATGAGCGCAGTCATCACATCTCTTCTGAGAGATAAAGCTGCCACCATTCTAGCAAGTCTTGCACTCTATATTTTTACAGTCTCTTTACAATTCTTTCATTAATAGAAATCAAGTATTGTTGTGTTTCTCTGTTTCTAGAAATTTTCATGAGTATTTCATTTTAATATATCTTCTTTCATTTCATTTTGAAAATAATATGGATCGGTGGTATCAGAGCATGATGCTCTTGATCGTTTTTCAGCGCATGTCCCTGCAGAGGTCCGAGTATAGCTAGTTGGGTCTCAAGCTTGTCTCTCTTGAGGATAATCACTCTCACAGGCCCAAGAAACCCTTGATGGTGTCAGAAAAGAAAAACGATGGAGAAAAATATTCTATTAACCTATTTCTTGAGAAATATCTTGCATGATAGAGGGACAAAAGATGGAGAATTTTGCACACATCCTTCAACTCCTACCGATAGCAATAGGCGCATCTTCATCAAGTGACCATTTTGGAGGAACCTCTCCCTTCAAGGTACAAGTTAATTGTGGTATTCCTATATTTGAAGGTCAGATAGATGCGGATGCCCTAGAAAAATGGTTAAATCTATTAGAAGGTTATTTCTCTGTTCAAAATTTTTTCGACAGGGAAAAGATCATCTTCGCACTCCTCAAGGCTCTACCCCATGTTAAACATTGGTGGGAAACTTACTCGGAGAAAAGTTCCACAAAGGAATCTAGAATATATGGGGCCGAGCCCACTTGGAATTTTTTTGTTGATTCGGTCAAGGAACAATACTACCCTATTGATAACTATGAAGACTAGTACATGAGATGGACCACACTGCAAAAAGAGAAGAGCCAAACAATGTCGGAGTTCATAAATAATTTCCATGCCTTGTGCACCAAGCTGGGTATCAAATATTCTGAGCATCATCTAGTTTTGAAATACCATGGGGCTCTGCATAGGTACATCCAAACTGAAATGAATTTCCTAAACATCTCATCATTGGGAGTTTCCTATCGATATGTTGTCAAAATCGAGCATAAATTTAGGCACCAAAACAAATGGGAATTCTGGTTTGCAAATATGCAACAACAAAAACATGGTAAAGATTACCCTAACCAACAACCTCTAGACAACCAGTCTAATATACAAGACAAGAAGGGTAAAGGAAATAAGAAGAATGACACTGGGAAGTGGTGTGACTTCCATAAAATCCCCTGGCACAACATCGATGAATGTCTCTTGAAACAGTCATTGGTGGCCGAGGTCAAAGACACATAACCGAACCCTGATTCAGAATCCAATCCAGAAAATATTGAAAATAGACAGATCATTGACACAAACCCCACTGTTAATGTCATGACCACAAAAATTCAACCAAAAGAACCAATAGATTTTGAAGATGGGGAGTAGGGATGATTTTAAGGATGGAAATTTATTTGTAAATGTAGAAACCTTGGCGAATGTTACTAATCCTTCATATGCCAACTATAAATGATTGACGATATTTTTGTAAAAATATTCAAATTTCTAAGGATTTTATATAGTTTTTATAAAATTTTGGCGATTTTTAAGGTAAAATAATTTTATCCTATAGAATTTGGGCAAATCATTTTTAAAATAGTGAATCTCGTTTTTGGAAAAACCATGGAAAATTAGCCCACGAGCGAAATTTAGCCCCTAAAATCATCTGGGAGTGCCTCTTAAATTCACAGATTTGGGTGAAGGGGACCCCGTTGCATTTCATTATTGATAATGGTAGCTAGAAAAAACTCATCTCAACTAAGGTCGTCAAACAATTGGGGTTGTAAACAACAACACACCCGCAACCATACAACATCGGGTGCCTTCACTAGGGACAATATCTTCATGTTAGTCAGCAGTGTCACCTATCCTATGGCATCCATCCCTTCAAGGATGAGGTAGTGTGTGATGTTTCCCTTCTTGATGTTTGTGATGTGTTTTTGGTCCAACCATATATGTGGAAACATCATGTTGTCTATGATTCTAGACCCCGTAGTGTCATTATTACTCTGGGAGGTCATCTCTATAGGATACCAGAGGTAGTTTTGACTACTGTTACACCAAAACATTGCTGCAAGGTAATCTCTCATACTGAAAAAATTATCCTCTTTACAGTCTATTCAAACGATGCACAAAAGACCACTACAACCACTGCAACATCAACACCTTCTATCCAACAAAAATAGATTTCCAAACAGAAATAATATATTGTTCTTCACCTACAATGGTTCCTACACAATGCCCCATCAAACCTAGAGACAACAGGTTGGTGGAACATATTCAACCCCACCAGCAACAAGTTCGTGAAATCCTTCCACAGACCAAGTAGCGCAACTTCTCCAACAAGGCACGCATCTCACCAAGATTCAGGTTCAAAAAATGATTTCCCCTCTTCCCCAAGAACTCAATGCAATGGAGAGAATTGCTTACTAAAGGGGGAAGATTGATCCAGGTGGATATTGGTGGCCACCCACCTATTCCATATTCCAACTAGCTCATCTAGACAATTTTCGGTTCAACATGTTTCTTTGTAATGGGGACATTTCTTTGTAATTGTGGGTTCTACACTTATGGGGTTGTCTTGAATCCCTGCACAACATCCAAGTGGATATTGGTGGCCGCACACCTATTCCAACTAGCTTATTTTGGAAGTTAGCATGTCAGTACATCTTTCTATACTTTCAGGGCCGTTTGGGGCTCTAAACAACGTTTTCTGGTCTTGCCACAATCAGACTATAAATAGAGTTAGAGTTTAATGACATAATGCGTAGTTCTCAAAAACACCTTTCCAACGGGCTATCACACGCCTAAAACAAATATTGTATGCAAAAGTTACGACCCCAGGAAGTTAATGTACTAACTTACCCAAACGGGGTCCACATGACTTTTGGCATTTCATCTCCTAGGGTTAGGTTTTTGGATGTCTAGGGTTTTTGCATTCATGTTTATCATAAAAACGCCTTAAGAGCCTCAGTGTAATCATCTTCTTGTGAATGATTGTAGCTGTCACATCTATTCACAGAGATAAATCCTCCACCATTCTAGCAAGTCTTGTACTCTGTATTTTTACAGTCTCTTTACAATTATTTCATTAATACAAATCAAGTATTGTTGTATTTCTCTGTTTCTGGCAATTTTCATGAGTATTTCATTGTAATATCTCTGCTTTCATTTCATTCCAAAAATAATTTGGATTACAACCTTATCAAAAATCTTCCAAAGGTAGCGCACAAGAGAAACCACCAAGAGTCACCAAGAATATCCTTCCCCAAGTAGGGCACACTCTCCAAGAGAACCAAAAACCAAAAATAGGGGAATTTTTGCAACTGCAACTGCAACTTCATAGTGCACACTACGGAAGGAGAACTGTGTGTATGTCCAAATGAAATAATCCATCTATGTATATATACTAATCTGGGTGCCTATATGGAGCTGACTTCTTATTTTGGGTCTTCACATATTCTTTGTTATTTCTGTGGGCCAACTTTTGTTACTGGAAATTATATTTCCACTTTAATTATTTACTATGGGATGACTTCTCTTTTGTGGTCTTCTATTTCATTTTATTCTATTCCGGGGTGTTCTTTAGTTGTTCAGTGGTCTTCCTTTGAATTCTTGGAATCTTCTTATTCTCTAAGAAATGTTGTCTGGGATGGAATACCTCCCGCAACTACCAAAATATCAACAGGAAGACCATCCATGAACAAAGTATCATCCATGAACACCATCCATGAACAAAGTAACATCCATGATCGAATTTCTGGGTTACCATATCTTTAACAATAATCTGGACCACTGATTCAACCTTAGTTACCATGAGGCATGAAGTAGGTGGAGTTGGATTCATGCATAGTGAATGCAAATTTAGAGCTTAACCACTCCAATGACAATGACATATATGTGTATACCATGTGAAGTGGATTACTCAAATTTTTAAGATGAGCCGAGTTTTGAACCTTTTTAAAGAACTAATTACATTGCAACCATTTTGATTTTAAATTCATTGATCCAAATTGATCTGAGTGGCCATCCACCTCTTCCATTCAATCACCATTTTGAGACTATGGTTTTGATAAACCATGATATTCACCCTTTTCATGGGGAATGGAATGTAATGTCATCTTCATTTGTTAATTATAGACATCATTTAATGATTTCCTAATGCTCTTATGTACATGCCTACAACATAGCGTTAATGCATTGGATCCCATTAGAACTTCGTAGTTAAGCGCGCTTAGGCTAGAGTAGTACTGGGATGGGTGATCACCTGGGAAGTCCTAGTGTTTTACATGCCTATGGAATTTTATAAACTTAGTCCAATTAATCCCACATGCATCATGGGAATCGTTCTCCTCTCACTCTCCCATATAAAATTGAGGTGAAGGAGGTCCTTTAAGCATGTAATGGAGTGTGATGTAAAACTTGTTGCGAATGAAGCGTAGCCAACATATCTTTATTTTTAGAGATAAGCTACCCCATTCTTCCAGTTTGTGTTCTATAGTGTTTTTCTCTCTTATTCATTAATAGAAGTTTGGTTTCACTATATTTTGTGTTTCTTGCAATATCTCTGTGCATTTCCTTTTTGTATCTCTGCTATATTTATGTCTTCATGTCATTCTCAAAATAATCTGTATCAGTGGTATCAGAGCAGTCTGCTCCTTGTCATTTCTCAGAGAAGGTCCCCGACGAGGTCAGGGTATAGATATTTGGCTCTCAAGCTAGTTTTGCTTGAGGACAACCACTCTCTCTAGCCCAAATGACCTCCCATGGAGGAATAAAAGAGAGATGAAAGAGCATGAGATCCTTTCAAGACATTGCTCGAGGAAGACCTTGTGCGACAAAGGAACGAGATGATGGAAAACTTCACTCAGATCCTTCAAAGACTACTGATGGTGGCAATCGAGGCATCTTCAACAAGCAACCATTTTGCAAGTGCGACGCCCTTCAAGGTACAAGTCAATTTTTATATCCTCTTATTTGAATTCCAGATAGATGTAGATGCTCTAGAAAAATGGTTGAATTTGCTAGAAGGTTATTACTCTGTCCAAAAAAATTTCAACAGTGAAATGATCACCTCCACACTCCTTAAATCCCTTCCCCATGTCAAATCTTGGTGGGAAGGTTACTGGGAGAGGTACACCATGGATGAATCTACACTATTTGGGAGAGAAACCACTTGGTCGGCCTTTATAGAGGCCCTAAAAGAGGATTTCTACCATGTTGGAAACTATGATGACCAATACATGAGATGGAAAAATCTGCTTCAGAAAAGATACTAGATGGTGCCAGAGTACACCAACATCTTTCATACCTTTCACTCAAAGTTGGGTATCAAATACTCCGAGTGACACCTGGTTTTGAAGTACCGTAGTGGTATACATAGGTACATCCAAACATAGAAGGATTTCTTGGACATCTCCTCACTGGGAGTTGCTTATTGATATGCAGTCAAAAGTGAGAAAAAATTCAAGAAGAAGAGAACGTGAGAGAAGCATGGACATAGCAAGGAAAACCGAGATGCAGGAAAAGAAGAGTAACGAGAAGTCTAAGAAAGATCCAAACCGAGATGCAGGAAAAGAAGGGTAATGGGAAGTCTAAGAAAGACATTGGAAAGTGGTGTGAGTTCCACAACAACCCTTGGAAAAACACTAATGAATGTTGCTCAATACATTCATTGGTGGCCGAGCTCAAAGACAAAGAGTCAAACCCCGACTTGGACCCTGATTCAAAAAATAATAAAAGGAGATAGATAATTGATGCAAAACCCACTTCTACTATTGCAACTGCAAAAATCCAACTGGAAGAGGATCTCGAGGAGGGGGAGCAAATCTTCCATTCACATATGTGGGTGAAGGGGACCCCACTGCATTTTATTGTTGATAGCAAAAGCAAAAAGAACATCATCTCAATAGAGGTTGTCAAGCAGTTGGATTTTCCAACAACACCATTGTTGGCCCTTGGTTACAGATTAAAGAAGAAAGCGAAGAAAAAGGAAGAGAAAAGACGAAGTACGAACTGCGCGGAAGACACATTGACTGAGAATGGGTTGAAGTGGTCAAAGAAGAGGAAACGAAAGAGTGAAGTAAGGGAAAATAAGCCATTGGATTAGAAGATCAAGGAGGAAAAATCAGCAAGGAAGATGGATCGTGGACAAATAAATGAGTGGAAAAATCCACCAATGGAGGATTTGGAAGCACCTCACAGGAAAGATGGAAAGATAGGCTAGTGAAGCCCTGAAAACGTGGGTCAAAGTGGACCTAGGGTTTTAGACACCCCAGGTTTTTACAATTAGGGTTTTGACACCTAGGTTTTGGCCTAAGGTTGTCCAAGAGTCATTGTAATGTATAAATAAAGGTCTAGAGAACTTGGGATGGGTTTGTTCCGAGTTTGGTGTTAGTTGTTCATTCTGAGTTTGTTATTGGCTAGAGTTGTGTTGTGATATTGAGTGATTTTTGTTATGTGGGAGAGAAGTGATGTGTGTGAGATCACTCTGGCATTGTAAGATCTTCAGCTAGGTGTGAAGATCAACCCTATATCTAGGTGCGCAGGGAGGGGAGAGAAGAAGGGAAAGAGAGAGAGATATACAAGCCTAAGTGCGACGATAGAATTGTAAGTTTTCATATAATATCAAGAAACACAGTTCTAGGGACGTAGCCCTAGAGAGAGAGTGAACCACGTATATCTTGTTGTTATGTGTGATTGATGCTATGTTTTATTTCCTTCTGTTATTCTGTTATTGCATCCTTATGTTAGATCTGAGATATAGCTTGCGCAGTAGTCTTAAAGGAGATAAACAATAAATAGGTCGTTGTGTGTTGTTCCCTTGGATCCACTTTGTATTTCCTCTGGTTGTAGACACCTGTGTCCTGCAACCCCCTATTTCTACTTCGGGTGAGACTGCATATGCTTCGTAGGTGTTTCTGAAAGGGCCAATAGTTAGGGCTTGTTGGTGTGTTGTTAGAGATGAAACCTAGGTCTACCCTTGTGCCAACAAATGGTTCTGTTGCCAAGATCCTGATCTTCTTGAGGGAATGTCAAGGTGGTTTCCATCGAAGAAAAATATTCAGAAGTGGATAAAAGAACAAGAAAAGGACTTCGCTAAAGCTCAGAACAAGAACCCTAATCTTAGTACAGAAGACTGGTTGGGAAGGTATATCTTTATTGATATACACAACATTTTCTTTGGAGGAATTCATAAGGAGATATATGAGTGGTTATGTAGATTAGCAGATACCCAGTTTGAGATAAGATCTAGACCACCTGTGGTTTGGACGTTGACGTTGATCAAGAAGATCAAGAGAATTGATAATGTCATGTCAAGAGCAGTAGATCACTAGTTTGATAACACCATTGGAGGGTACATTACCGAGTTTTCTATTGATAGAGTAGAGTCATATAGCCAAGATGAGAGATATTTATGTAAGGGACCTAGGGGAAAATTGTTACAGTTTTTGAAGTTGACGATCAAGATACTATTGCATGAGAAGAACATATTGAAGATACAGTAGTTGGTCAGATTGAAAAGCTAATGTTCAAGAACTTAGACAACGACAACAACATAGAGATGGGACATACGCGCAGTGGGAGAACATTCATAGAGGTTCCTCCAGTAAACCTATTTGAGCAGAGTTGCAAACCACTAGCACAGGACGAATGGTTCTACAATGGAGAAGAAGAAGAGCTATTGAATGAGGAACATTCAAAGTCTGCTGGGGTAGAGGAAGAAAATACTGCAGAACCTCACTAGCAATAATCAAAAACTTCAGGAACTGCGTAGACTATTGAAGTAAGTACTATTACTCTTCTTGTTGTTTTAGTAGCGTTAAGTAACCAGAGTAGTCAGAGTTATCAGAGCACTTAGAGAACTATTACCAATAGTTCAACATATACTCAGTCAAGAAACCTAGGAATATCTATGGAAGATGAGATGAGGCTACCTATCTATAGAGGAGATGGATTTGAAGATCCTAATCAACATTGGTTTTTATGCAAGGTTGTATGGAGTATTAAGCAAGTCAATGACAAAGCAGTTAAGAGAGCTCAATTTAGTACGACCTTGAGAGACCGTGCACTGAGCTGGTACATGAAGTTTGGTAATGGAGTTTCACATCCTAAACTATTGAATGGGATCAAGACTGTGTTGAGTGCATAATTTCAGAAACCCAAGTCAGAGTCACAATGCATTACATAACTGAAATAAATCAAGTAGAGAGTATCTGAACCTGTTTGGGAGTTTGATAAGAGGTTTAAGACCATGACAGGCTGGTTGAGTTTTCAGATCCTAGACGAGAAGAACAAGAAATGGTTCATTGTTGCCCTCCTACCACACATCATAGTTCCTCTGATGTAGCAGAAGGTTGCTTCATAGGCTGAGCTGTTGGAAATCGCCATGAAACTAGAGTCAGCCCCTATCGGAGAATCCAGCTCAGGTATGAGTCAAATTTTGAGTTAGCTAACTAGGTTATCTTTGTAGATCAAAGATATGAAGAAAGACAAGGGAAAGGATAAAAGAGAAGACATATGGTGTATCATATGCAAGTCAGAAGACCATGACAAGGAGCATTGTCCCCTGTTTTATGAGTACTTGGCCTCTGGAGCTCCAATCCCTTTGAAGCAGGTTACTCTACCCTATTGCTAGGTATGTAGAAATAGACATCACCCTAGTGAATGCTATTACATGCAAAAATATGTTCAGACACCTACAAATATTTAGTGCACATTCCATAAATATGTGGGGCATGATGAGAAGGATTGTAGGGCTTATGACCTCTTGCATGAAAGGTCAAGGGATACATATAGGATTCAAAGAGAGATGCAACAAGAGGGAAATACTATGTAATTTAATTCCCTAGGAAGATGAAACTTCAACCCTCGCGGTGGATTCAGAGGAAGAGGAAGAGGAAGAGGAGGAGGCATGGTTCAAGGTTGAGGTCAAATCATTTGTTATAACTATGCACAACCAGGTCACTTGGAAAGGGACTTTCAGAACCCTTGTACCACTTGCAGCTACTGCAACTCATTTGAACATGTTACTGAAGATTGTCCCGTGCTGTTAGCCAAACTTCAAGAGAGACGAGGAGGAAACCAACAAGTACAACTAATCTCAGTAGAACCTAATAGAGAGGATCACAGAGTTGTTGTTATCGCTAGAGGAGGTGATGCAGGAGCATCTCTCCACGTCATCCAGCAAGCCAGCCAACCACGCTAGCGAATTCAAATCGTGCGTTGAAGAGAGGCGCAACCTCATTTAAATCTGAATTCAATGTAACTTTAATGTTTAAGCTGTTGAGCTGGGAAGCCGTGCCTTTGTGCAGGCGTAGAGTAGATCGGCCTTTAATGTGTGTAATGGCTGAGATCTAGATCCGATTCTGGACTAGACAGCTATTCAATGTAATTGAATAGGGTAGGTAGGTTGGAGGGAAGCGCTCAAAGAGATCCCTCAGGTAAAAGAGATTTTCATATCTCATTTTGTAAGTAGTAGAGGTAGTTGAAGAAAATCTACGAAGTAGAGAGCAGAAGGGAGAAGAGTCGAGACCTTGTTATAGGCCGTGCTCAGGAACACATTGTAAATACAGGCATTTACCATATTTAATAACAAAGAGCAGTTTTTCCTGCATTATTCTGTGTTATGTGAATGTCTGTGAGTGTTCTTTTATGCTGTAGATGTATACTATAGCTGTGCATTTGCAGGAGTGTGTTTGATTCTAGGGTCGAAGGTCTTTGAAGCTTCACACCAGGAGGGTGTGACAGAACGTTGTGGGTTCTGAGAGCCGTGCACAAAGGATGCACTTCTGAACACTGTGGGTTCGGACAAAGACGTACTGCGGCACAAGAACTGGAATCAACAACTCAGGGAAGACCTCAAGGTTGCTGAACACCTTGGAGGCAAGGTTGTGTATGAGAGACACAGTTGTAGACATAATTCTACTGTGGATTCTGTAGAGCTCTGCCAAGTGGGAATTGAGCACATGCACAAGGTGCAGTTGGAGGAACTCTGTTGTGAGTTCAGACAGAAGAATCAGAATCATTGAGGATTCTGTGAGGCTCTTCCAGGTGGGCATTGAGCAGGTGCAAGGAGTGCATAGAGGAAGAAATCTGTTGTGAGTTCAGAAGAGACAGAATCACTGAGGATTGTGAGAGCTTTGCTCGGTGGGCATTGAGCAAGTGCATAAGTGCCCATGAGGACAAAACTGCTGGAAGTTCTAAGAAAAGACACTCTGCCAGGTGGGCATTTGAGTCATTGTGCAGATAGGCACAGGGAGGAGAAGAGAACTCTTTGAGTTCTGTACATGGATGATTTTAAGGATGGAAATTTATTTTAAAATGTAGAAACCTTGGTGAATCTTACTAATTATTTATATTCCAACTATAAATGATTGGCGATATTTTTGTAAAAACATTCAAATTTCTAAGGATTTTATATAGTTTTTATAAAAGTTTGGTATTTTTAAGGTAAAATAATTTTATCCTATAGAATTTGGGCAAATCATTTTTAAAATAGTGAATCTCATTTTTGGAAAAACCATGGAAAATTATCCCATGAGCGAAATTTAGCCCCTAAAATCATCCCTGGTTCTGTAATTAAGGGAAGAATCCACTGAGGGATCTTCACAGGGTTACTAAACACCCCGAAAGCTTAGCAAGAGGTTGCTGGAGCAAAAGGAGTCAGGAGGACATCCAAACATTCTCCATCTGTGGGAGAAAGGAACAAGGACGAGTTTCTGTGGAGGTCAAAGCTACAGGAAAAGCTCAAGAGAGATAGCACCTACGTGTGCATGTGAGGACTCTGCAAGGAGTGCAATAGTCAAAGAATCCTTTGAGGATTCGGGAGTAAAATCTCAGGAGGAATAGAGTTTTTACACGCACAGTTGAGAACTCAGAGTGAGGAGTTCATAGAGGAGAAGGAAGACAAAGGTTGAGACCTTTGAGAACTAGAATTTCTCCCAAGGTTGGGAAGAAAGTGTGCAAGATCAGGAGGAGCAACGACAGCCGTCAGATCTAGAGTGAAGAACCCATCAACCATTGGATCGGGTGAAGGCGCGCAGAGTTTATCCTTTGGAGTAAGCTCACAGGAAGAACGGATCTGGACCGTTGGATCTTGATTCGGAGACCCGAAAGCCATTGGATATGCAGAGAATTGTGAGGGGGTTAAGCCTTCATGAACAACAGAGGAGAAGTCCCGACGAGATGCATCGCCATTGGGATAGTAGTCATCGGGAAATCGGGATTCTTGAAGTGGAGAAAATCGAGACACTTCAAGTCTCGAAACACTAGAGCTATCTGGACCGTCCATCGGCGGAGACACGTGGTGGAGATCGAAGCATCAGGAGTCGGGATATCGGCATTCCCGTGGGCAAGAGATCGGGTAAGTCCATAGTGAAAACCCCGGTATAATCTGAGTCGTCTGTTTGGGGAGACAGGTGTGAGGGATCCGCAGAGAGTTGGTATATTGGCTATCGAGAAATCGGAGTTCCTGAGGTCGAAAAAGTTGGGACATCACAAGTCTCGAAACCCCGGAGAAATTGGGGCCGTCCATCAGAGGAGGACGTGTGGCAACAACCAGAGCCATCGTGGGGGCCAGCTGTCAGCACATCAGAGAAGAGGAAAGTGCCATCGTGAGGGGCCAGCTGTCAGCATAGTGGAGAGTCGGGATTCGAGGAATCGACAGTCCAGTGGGCAAATGTTTTTCAACATTTGAAACCCCGAAACCCCAATGAGGGATAAGACTGAGGTCACGGGGATAACATTCATATGGGCCAGAGTCTAGCCAAAAGGGCTAACGCGTAAAGGGCGCGTCGGGATTCGAGGGATCACGAATCCTGAGGACAAGTGTTTTTCAGCATTTGAAAGATCGAAACCCCGATGAGGAGGTATGGCTGCGGTCATATAGGGGGAGGTCACGTGGACCAGGAGCCTAGCCTGGAGGGCTAGTGGGAAAAAGAGCTCATCGAGATTTTTAAGTCCAAAACCCCGATAGGAGGATATAAGGCTTCGGTCTTATGAGAGTGGTCATATCGACCAGAGGGCATAGCCAGGAGGGGCTAAGGCCGGGTAGAGAGCTCATCGGAGATTAGGGATTTGAGAGTGCAGGAAATCTTGACAGCAGAAAGGATGAAACACCGAAAAACCTGAAACTGAGTTGGGGAAGATCACGGTTGAGTGCAGAGAGCTGTGTGGATGAAATAAGGACCTGTGGATCGGGTTTTCAACAGAGATTTCAGCAGGGAATCAGAAGAGCCGCTTCGGCTCATGTAGTTGATTGAGAGATCCTGTGAGTGGGTGTCAGAGGTTACTCACACCTGCGTCATGTGGTATCAGAGCTTGAATCTTGCTTGTATATTTCAGGTAGGAAGAGGCAGGAAGAGGTAAAGATCACTCTGATACACGTCAACTGGTATCAGAGCTAGAACTCTGTTTGTATATTTCAAGTAGAGGGAGAAGTTAAAGGAAGACAGAGCACTGGAGACTCTGTGGTGATTGTTTGCAGGTAGGAAACAATCAAGAAAGCAGTCAGCAGGACTGTAGGATGAAGCTGGTAACACTCTTGGTGCAGAGTGACAGCAACAGGTTTGCTAGGAGAGCAGACAGAGACAACACCATGGTTACTAAAGGCCATAGGCATGCTGGGAAGAAGAGTAAGGCAGAAAAGCATGCAGAGATGGATAAAGAGCTCGCTGAAATAAGGGTAGAAATAGACAAGCTCGAACTGTGGATGCAACAGGATAAGAAGGTGGTTCAGGTATGCGAACCAGAAACTGGAAAATTTCTCGATGGAGAAAATGAATTGGGATCAGTTGAGGATCTCAAGAACTGCCAGGAGGGCAGTGGAAGCATCTCGGATTGCCAGGAGAGCAGAGATGAACATTCGAGGCTATCTGAAAGTCTCATGGACTCGGAGGTGAGTTCAATTCAGCAAGGGTTGCTGATGAAGATGGGATAGGTTGATATCATAATCTTCCAGGAGAGCAGCAGGAGCATCCCATATTGCCAGGTGGGTAGGGATGAGCAGGTAAGTTTTGATCATTCTGAGGAGCTGACAGAGAAGATGAGACTATCTAAGAGTCTCATAAACTCGGAGGTGAGTTTGGATCAGCATGTGCAGCTGACGGAAGAGGAGGATTTGAGAAGGCTTATGATGATTGGGGGAATTGGGATATTCCTACCACTTGCCCGAGAGGAGGAAGAAGTCTGTGTTGTAGAGAGAGTAGTGACAACAGAAGAACAGTCGGCTGAGACTGTCAAGGAGGAATTGGAGCAGACTTTGGAAGCTTCCCAAGCCGACGACGAGGAAAATGAGCATTCGGAGGAATGGCTCAACATATTTAGCTAGGAAGCCGAGGAAGCTGTAGCACTGAAGTTGACAGTAAAAGAAGGAAAAGAAAGTGAGCATTCTGAGGAATGGTTCAATATTTTCAGCAAGGAAGCTGAAAAGACTGCAACAGGGGAGTTTGCAGCAGAAGAAGAAGAGGCAGACAACATTTGTTTTGCTGATCTGTGGGAATAGATAGAAGCCCTAGAGAGAAGGGTGAAAGTGTAGGGCGTGCACATCCAACAGGTGAAGTTGGAAACTGAGGAAGGAGGCATGGGAGATGATGATGATCTGCTCACGTGCCAAAAATTTTTGCAGCTGAGGAGACTGCATGAGCAGAGCCAGCCATGGAAGCAGCTGGACAAAGTGATCAAAGAGATCATGGAGCTGATGATCCGGTCAGCAGAGACTGCCAGCGAGGAGAGGCTGAGCAGAAGAGAGGAAGCAGCAACAGTAGTGCAGAAGCAACAACAGAATGGAGCAGATGGGAAGCTCCAGATATTTGTTTGGGATCTAAGAGGATTTCCAACAGCTGAGAGGGGAAGCTCATGAGCAGGAGCTCATGTTTTTGCAGCTGAGGAGTTTGATGTAGGAGCATCTCTCCATGTCAGCCAGCCAGCCAACCAGCCATGCCAGTGAATTCAAATCACACGTTGAAGAGAGGCGCAGCCTCATTTAAATCTGAATTCAATGTAACTTTAATGTTTAAGCTATTGAGCTGGGAAGCCATGCCTTTGTGCAGGCGTAGAGTAGATCAGCCTTTAATGTGTGTAATGGCTGAGATCTAGATCTGATTCTGGACTAGATAGTTATTCAATGTAATTGAATAGGGTAGGTAGGTTGGAGGGAAGCACTCGAAGAGCCCCCTAAGGTAAAAGATATTTTCATATCTCATTTTGTAAGTAGTGGAGGTAGTTGAAGAAAATCTGCAAAGTAGAGAGCAGAAGGGAGAAGAGCCGAGACCTTGTTACAGGCTGGGCTCAGGAACACATTGTAAATACAAGCATTTGGCATATTTAATAACAAAGAGTAGTTTTTCCTGCATTATTTTGTGTTATGTGAATGTCTGTGAATGTTCTTTTATGTTGTAGATGTATACTGTAGTTGTGGATTTGCAGAAGTGTGTTTGATTCCAGGGTTGAAGGTCTTTGAGGCTTCACACTAGGAGGGTGTGACAGAACGCTGTGGGTTCTGAGAGCCGTGCACGGAGGATGCACTTATGAACACTGCAGGTTCAGACAAAGACTTGTTGTGGCACAGGAACTGGAATCAACAACTCAGGGAAGACCTCAAGGTTGTTGAACACCTTGGAGGCAAGGCTATGAGAGACACAGTTGCAGACATAATTCTATTGTGGATTCTGTAGAGCTCTGCCAAGTGGGCATTGAGCACAGGTAAAAGGTGCAGTTGGAGGAACTCTGTTGTGAGTTCAGACAGAAGAATCAGAATCATTGAGGATTTTGTGAGGCTCTTCCAAGTGGGCATTGAGAAGGTGCAAGGAGTGCACAGAGGAAGAACTCTCTTGTGAGTTCAGAAGAGACAGAATCACTGAGGATTCTAAGATCTTTGCCAGGTGGGCATTGAGAAAGTGCATAAGTGCACAAAAGAACAGAACTGCTGGAAGTTCTGAGAAAAGACACTTTGCCAGGTGGGCATTTGAGTCATTGTGTAGATAGGCACAGGGAGGAGAAGAGAACTCTTTGAGTTCTGTAATTAAGGGAAGAATCCATTAAGGGATCTTCATAGGGTTATTGAACACCCCAAAAGCTCAGCAAGAGGTTGCTGGAGCAAAAGGAGCCAGGAGGGCATCCAAACATTCTCCATCTGTGTGAGAAAGGAACAAGGACGAGTTTCTGTGGAGTTTGAAGCTACAGGAAAAGCTCAAGAGAGATAGCACCTACGTGTGCGTGTAAGGACTCTGCAAGGAGTGCAGTAGTCAAAGAATCCTTTGAGGATTCAAGAGTAAAAGCTTAGGAGGAACAACGTTTTTACACGCACAGTTGAGAACTCAGAGTGAGGAGTTCGTAGAGGAGAAGGAAGACAAAGGTTGAGAACTGGAATTTCTCCTAAGGTTGGGAAGAAAGTGTGCAAGATCAGGAGGAGCAACGACAGCCGTCAGATCTAGAGTGAAGAACCCGTCAGCCGTTGGATCGGGTGAAGGCGCGCAGAGTTTAGCCTCTGGAGTAAGTGCACAGGAAGAACGGATCTGGACCGTTGGATCTTGATTCGGAGACCCGACAGCCATCGGATCTGCAGAGAATTGCGAGGGGGTTAAGCCTTCGTGAACAATAGAGGAGAAGTCCCGACGAGAGGCGTAGCCATTGGGATAGCAGTCATCGGGAAATCGGGATTCTCAAAGTGGAGAAAATCGAGACACTTCAAGTATCGAAACACCGGAGCGATCTGGACCGTCCGTTGGTGGAGACACGTGGCAGATATCAAAGCATCGAGAGTCGATATATCGACATTCCCGTGGGAAAGAGATCGGGTAAGTCCATAGTGAAAACCCTGGTATAATGTGAGCCATCTATTTGGGGAGACAGGTGTCAAGGATCCGTAGAGAGTTGGTATATTGGCTATCGGGAAATCGGAGTTCCTGAGGTCAAAAGAGTTGGGACATCACAAGTCTCGAAACCCCAGACAAATCGGGACCGTCCATCAGAGAAGGACACGTGGCAACAATCGGAGCCATCGTGGGGGCCTGTTGTCAGCACATCAGAGAAGAGGAAAGTGCCATTGTGAGGGGCTAGCTGTCAGCATAGCGGAGAGTCGGGATTCGAGGAATCGACAGTCCCGTGGGTAAATGTTTTTCAGCATTTGAATCCCCAAAACCCTGACGAGGGATAAGACTGAGGTCACGGGGATAACGGTCATATGGGCCAGATTCTAGCCAAAAGGGCTAATGCATAAAGGGCACGTCGGGATTCGAGGGATCGCGAATCCTGAGGACAAGTGTTTTTCAGCATTTGAAATCTTGAAACCCCGATGAGGAGGTATGGCTGCGGTCATATAGGGGGAGATCACGTGGACTAGGAGCCTAGCCTGGAGGGCTAGCGGGAAAAAGAGCTCATCAGGATTTTTAAGTCCAAAACCCCAATAGGAGGATATAAGGCTGCGGTCTTATGAGAGCAGTCATTTGGACCAGAGGGCATAGCCAGGAGGGGCTAAGGCTGGGCAGAGAGCTAATCGGAGATTGGGGATTCGAGAGTGCAGGAACTCTTGACAGCAGAAAGGATGAAACCCTGAAAAACCTGAAACTGAGTCAGGGAAGATCACGGTTGAGTGTAGAGAGAAATGTGGATGAAATAAGGACCTGTGGATCGGGTTTTCAATAGAGATTTCAGTAGGGAATCAAAAGAGTCGCTTTGGCTCATGTAGTTGATTGAGCGATCCTGTGAGCGGGTGTCAAAGGTTACTCACGCCTGCGTGAGGAGGCGTTGTTGCAGGAGAAGACAGAGTGACCCCAGTAAATACTACAGAAGAATTAAGGGTCAAAAGAGTTGCAGAGAAGACACAAATGTTTGATCCAAGGAAAGAAAAATAGACATTCGAAGAGGCAATAAAAGAATTTGGAAGAGATCAAGATTCTTCATCAAAGACACAACCATAAGTGAGATAATGTGGAATGACTCTGGCATTTGATCAATCTACTTTGCCTAAAGAAGGAAAAGAGGTAAGCAAGCTCATGGAATTCTTATGTACTTGCATCAATTTGATTAAGGATGAAAGAGTTGTACATGAACTACAAAATTTGATCACACAGTATGAGATAGGCAGGGTAGATCCTCTACTAAATAAAGAAATACATCAAGTATCCAGAAAGAGAAGGACAAATAAGGAACTACACCTTAATGCTCAAATTGGAGATTATGACATAGATTATGTGGTCCTTGACTTAGGATCAGAATTCAATGTTATGACGAAGAAGACCTGGGAATTGATGGGAAAACCTAAGTTGATTTACTCCCCTATCAGGCTCAAGATGGATAATCAGTAGGAAGTAAGCCCCTTTGTAAGACTGGAGCATGTCCTTGAGGACATCGATGGGGTAAGGAAGTTTGCAGACTTCAAGGTGATTGAGATAGTTGATGATAGTTGTCCTGCATTGTTTGGAATTGATTTGGAATTCAACAATTCCACTATTGTTGACTTAAAGAAAATAAGAATGACATTTGAAGGTGATGTCTTTAGGATCATTGCATCTATGGATCCTGATGAAGGTCGTAGATACACAGAACCCATCAGAGAACAAGACTGTGCATACGATCTAGAGAATATATATAAATTGACTACAAGACAACATGATTACATTAATCCTACAGTAGATGGGAACTTTAGCTGGCGAAGTGACATCGCATGTTCATCAAATTCGAAAGAAGTACTAGAGAACTGGCAGAACAAAATGTATGGAGTTTTTTCATGCAGGTGTGTCAGATTGACCAGGGAAGTCTGTTGGATTGGCACAAAAGTCAGTAATCTTCCCACCTTTGATTGTTTAAATCATTTATAAACATTCTTATTGGAATTTGAAGAAATTTTACTAGTACAACAGAGAGTGTTGGCACTGGATGAAGCCTTGAAAGCAATGCCAATGAGATGGTGGGGGACACACAAAAAGAACATCGCAGAGTGGGTGCAATGTTGTACTTTCATGACAATGTGATTTTCAGAACAAGTAGAAGGGTGCAAAGTTCAATACATAGGTCAGAGTTGTTCGAAGGACCAGGTGCGAAGTTGTGAGGAGGCCTAGAGAAACATTCCTCAAGATTAGTGGGTGCATAAGTTCATTAACACTTTGGACACAACCCCTATCAATTGGTATCTTCAAGTAGAACTACGCCTCACAACTACAGATTGATATGGTATGACTCAGAACTTTGTAGCTACATTTTTATTTGAAAGTCAGTACCCCACAATAGATCAATCTTTACAAGTGGTAAGATAGAAACTATTTGGGGAGGCACCTAACCTCCCTGTTGAGAAAGAAGAGGATGAATGGACTACACCTCTTCAGAAATTGCAAGGTTGTTACAATATTAATGCTGATGAAGATGATGATCTAAGGAATGTGAACATCGCAAAAAAAAAGAGGACAGAGAGAAATAGAAGGACCATGATTTGAACTACCTTTTATTGGACATCTAATCAAAATCAAGAAAGTTAACATTGGAACCGAGCAAGCACCTAAGCTCGCAAACGTTGGAGATTATTGGGATGATGCCACTATTGATAAGATCACATAATTACTACATGAGTATCATGATTTGTTTCCAACCAAGTTCACAGACATGAAGGGCATAAAAGGGCCCATGGGATTAATGAAGATCCCTTTGAGACCAGATGCAAGGCCAACCAAGCAGAGACCCTATAGATTGAATCCCAAGTATAAGTAGAAAGTCAAGATTGAATTAGATAGAATGTTGGAAGCAGGAATCATAGAACCTATTGAAGAGTCAGAATGGAATAGTCCTATGGTGGTTCAAGATAATAATACAAGAGAGATAAAAATCTGTGTAGACTTCAGGAAACTGAATGATGCATGTTTACATGACCCATTCCCTACACCGTTTACTGATGAAGTGTTAGATAATGTGGGAAGTTAGGAAGTTTACTCCTTCATAGATGGATTTTCAGGTTATCACCAGATCAGGATTGCCAACGAAGATCACCATAAGACCACATTTGCAACAGAATGGGGATCCTACTAGTACACAGTGATGAATTTCAGATTGAAGAATGCACAAACCATATTTTCTAGGGTGGTGGTCGAAGCATTCAAGGAATTTTTACATAAATTGCTGGAAGCATATTTTGATGATTGGACTATTTTTAGCTTATTGAAAAATCATATTGAATGTTTAAGACTAATGTTGGATAAGTGCAGGCAATGTCAGATTTCCCTGAACTTGAAGAAGTGTATCTTATTTTCACCCTTTGGAGTGTTGCTAAGCCATATTGTGTGTAAGCAGGGGTTGCTGGTAGATCCTTCCAAGATTTACATCATTGTTGATATACCCCCTCCTACTTCAGTTAGATAGTTGTGCACTGCGTTGGGACATACTGGATACTACAGAAAGTTCATCAAGGGATATGCACAGATAACATCACCCATGGAAAACATTTTAAAGAAAGATTGTCAGTTTCAATGGTCAGAGGAATGTCAGCAGAGATTCGACACACTGAAACAGAAAATGGTCACTGCGCCTATTCCGGTTTTCCTAGATTGGAGTAAGCAATTCCATGTGCATGTCGATGCGTCTTCTATTGCATTAGGAGTAGTGTTAGTACAACCAGGAATAGGATATATTGACCATCCATTAGCCTTTGCTAACAGGAATCTCTCAACAGCTGAGATAAATTACACTACCACTAAGAGAGAAGGTTTAGACATGGTGTATGCGCTGGAGAATTTTCGTCACTACTTGTTGGGAGGACACTTTAAGATGTTGACTGATCATTCTATGTTGAAATACCTAGTCAACAAGCTAGTGTTAGGGGGAAGAATATGCAGATGGCTACTGCTATTCCAGGAATATGATTTTGATATTGTGGTCAAGCCAGGGAGAATGAAAAAGGGACCTGACGACTTGTCTAGGATAGAACATGGAGAGGAACCTACCAGTTTGGAGGATACACTACCAGATGCACAGTTGTTTTCCATCAGAAAGGTTGATGATCACTTCACCAAGATAGTTCAGTTCTTGTATACAGGGATGGCACCTCGTGAATATACCATCATTCAAAAGAAACAGCTGGTAGTTCGTGCTGCAAATTTTTCACTTATAGTTGGACAGCTATATAAGATGGGACCTGATGAGATCTTTAGGAGATGTGTTATGGATGCACAAAGACCACTGATTCTGGCAGAAGCACATGAAGGCATTGCAAGAGGACACTATGCAGGAAAAGAAACAACGCAAAAGGTTCTTAGAGATGGCCTCTGGTGGCCCACCTTACACAAAGACGCTAAGGAATACTACAAAGCCTGCAATGTATGCCAAAGAGTTGGGAAACCTTCCAGAAGGGATGAGATGCCTTTAGCACCTTAGCTAACCTTACATGCATTTGAGAAATGGGCCATTGATTTCGTGGGACCTATCAACCCACCAGGAAAGTGCACAGGAGCTCGATACATAATCACTGCGACAGAATATTTGACCATATGGGAAGAAGCAAGAACAGTTAAGGACTGTAGTGCAACTACAACTGTGCGATTCATATTTGATGATATCATAACTAGGTTTGGATGCCCGAATATCCATATCAGCAATCAAGGTACACATTAATAAGACTATTGAAGCCTTGACTCATGAATTTGAAGATCACCACCAGAAGATCACTCCATACCATCCACAAGGGAATGGTACAGTCGAAGCTTTCAACAAGATCTTGGAGACAACGCCGACGAAGATTTGTAGTGTGAACAAATATGATTGGGATTTGAGAGTACCAATAGTCTTATGGGCCTATAGAACCACTTGCAAGAAGATGACAATGCAGACTCCCTTTAAGTTGATTTATGGTCTAGAAGAAGTAGTACCTATGGAATATTTGGTTCCTAGATTAAGAATTGTAGCATTCACTGATATGGATGACACTGGTGTTGTTCAAAATAGGCTTGCGCAGTTGGTAGAACTAGAGGAAGACAAATTTATTGCAGGATTCCATCAACAGGTACAGAAGGAATGCGAAAAATGTTACCGTGACAGACACATCAAGAAGAAAGAATTCAAGCAAGGAGATCTAGTATTGGTATATGACAACAAGTTCATGAAGTATCCAGGGAAGTTCAGGACACATTGGCTTGGTCCATATGAGGTCGCCCATGTTACAGAAAGAGGAGCTGCATAGTTGAAGACTTTGAATGGAGAATGGAAGGAAGTTTTGGTGAATGGGAGCCAGTTGAAATTGTATTATGACAACAAGTTGTCTCGTAGCTCTTAGTAAAATTGGAAGGAGAAGGGTTTAGGTACCAGGTGTAGTTGAAACTGGGTACTAGACACAGAAAAGACAGTTTGCACATAGTGGGGAGGGATAGAGCAGAAAGCACAGGCTGCTCCACGTAGTCTAAAGTCGAAGTAAGACAGAAGGTTCATACCTGTAGTGACTTGGAACGAGTCACAAGTGAGTGTTGGGGGCCTGTTGGCCCTTGGTTATGGATTAAGGAAGAAAGCGAAGAAAAAGGAAGAGAAAAGATGAAGTACGAACTATGCAGAAGACACATTGACTGAGAATGGGTCGAAGTGGTCAAAGAAGCAGAAAATAAGGAGCGAAGTAAGGGAAAACGAGTCATTGGACGAGAATATTGAGGAGGACATATCAGCAAGGAAGATGGATCATGGACAACTCAGCAAGCAGAAAAATCCAACAATGGAGGATTTGGAAGCACCTCGCCGGAAAGATGGAAAGATAGGTTGGTGAGGCTCTAAAAACACAGGTCAAAGTGGACTAGGATTTTAGACACCTAAGGTTTTAACAATTAGGGTTTTGACACCTAGGTTTCAGCCTAAGGTTGTCCGAGAGTCATTGTAATGTATAAATAAAGGTCTAGAGGACCTGGGATGGGTTCGTTCCGAGTTCAATGTTGGTTGTTCATTCTGAGTTTGTTATTGGCTAGAGTTGTGTTGTGATATTGAGTAGTTTTTCTTATGCAGGAGAGAAGTATTGTATGTGAGAGCACCCTTGTATTGTAAGATCTTCAATTGGGTGCAAAGATCAACCCTGCAGCTGGGTGCGCAGGGAGGGGAGAGAAGAAGGGAAAGAGAGAGATATCTGCAAGCCTCAGTGCACAGATAGAACTGTAAGTTTTCATATAATATCAAGAAACATAGTTCCGTGGACGTAGCCCTAGGGAGAGGGTGAACCACGTATATCTTGTTTTTCTATGTGATTGATGTTGTGTTCTATTTCCTTCTGTTATTCTGTCACTGTATCATTGTGTTAGATATGAGATATAGCTCACGCAGTAGGCTTAAAGAAGATAAAGAATAACTAGGTTGTTTTGTTTTGTTGCCTTGGATCCACTTTGTATTTCTTCTGGTTGTAGACACATGTGTCCTACAACCCCCTATTGCTACTTCAAGTGAGACTGCATCTACTTCGCAGGTGTTGCCGAAAGGGCCAGTAGTTAGGGCTTGTTGGTGTGTTGTTAGAGCTGAACCCTGGGTATGCCCCTATGCCAACAACCACACCCGCAACCATACAACATCGGGTGTCTTTTCCAAGGTGAGGATCTTCGTGTCAGCCATCAATGTCACATGTCCTATGGCATCAATCCCTTCAATGACGAGGTATTGTGTGATGTTTCCCCACTGGAAGTATGTGATATTATATTAGGCCAGCCATATATGTGGAGGTGTCATGATGTTTATGAGTCTCGACCTCGTAGCATCATTGTTACTCTGGGGGGTCATCTATATCGGATACTAGAGGTAGTTATGACTATTGTCCCACCAAAACAATTCCACAAAGTAAACTCTCATACTGCAAAGTTTAGCCTCTTCACAATTCGATCAAAAGGTGAACAGAAG